>VYZX01016106.1:69541-185545 GCA_013401335.1 Brachypteracias leptosomus | reverse complement strand
AAACCATCCTGTGATTCTATGAGGTGTGGGTGGAAGGATAAAGAAATGGGGACCTTGGAGCTGCATATCATGCTCTTTAGAAGAGGCTAGTGGAGATGCCAAGAAGACAGATACATGTGGAGAACCATATATAGACACACCTACAGATGCACACAGTTAAATATGTTTCTTAAGAGTTTATAAATGGTAGGAGCAAAATGCATCTAGATACACACACATCATCTAACAACAAATGACTTCTGGAATGGGTGCTTGTCAGCGCTCATGTCTGTGCTGATCCATAAATCCAGCACAACAGACCCCTCCTTCTCTAAAGAGCCTCTTAGTCTGACCCCGTGCAAAAATCAGGAGACAAAACGTAATGTAGGTAAGTGAAGCAAATTGAGTAGGAAGAGAGATGGATGATGCTCTACAGGGCACATGCTGGAGGAAACTTAGTGCTTGCAACTCCATCTCTGGACACTCTGAAGATGAGGTCTCTAATTGTATAAAAGTCCTTTTCACAGGATCCGAGGGAAATCCCAAGGCAGTAGTAAGTTGCTGCTTAAAAATGCAAAGGTTTATTATTTATTGTGCATGCCACAGGAGGATGTTGGAACTGTGCCAGGGCCCTCAGCAAGCAGAGGAAAAAGCTGGTTTGTACCTCTGAGAGGTTCTCCAGGGGTAAAAGCTTATTGTTATGTGCAACGTCACCTGCAGAGAGCCACAAACCCCCAGAGAAATTTCATCCCAGCGTGTGCAAAGTAAGATGCTATAAGAAATAGGAAGTTTTTCCAGAAGTTCTCCAGAAGTCCCACTTTCTGGGCTATGGAAATGAGGTGGCAACTTGAGTTCTTGGTTTTAATCAAATGGTTCCACAGCAGTGCCCCTGAAGCAGGGGCTGGGGCTTGGGGGATGCCCACACCAGGCTCCCTCGTGCTATGATTTGAATTGTTTTTCAGCCTTATTTTATGAAGAAACACTCTGATAGAGGACTTTTCCCCCTGGGTTCTGATCCTCTACCCCTGCAGGGAAGCATCCCAGTGATGGCTGGTGCCTTTATCCCTTCACCAGCTGAAGGCAGCAGTAAAAGATGGAAATTAGACTGGAAATCACAGGCTGATCCTGAGCCAGCATCCACCTGTTTGCCACTGAGATAACATGGAAGCACTTCAATTACATATGAAAGCCTCCTGGTCTCTTTAACCCAGTAGCTTAAGACCCTTAAATATATATTTTTTAAAAAAACACCCAACTTTTTTTAATTCTTGTCCAAAACAATCTGTGTCCCCTGTTTTTGCTTTTTGGCCATGGGTCAGTATTTCCCTGCTGGCTCAAGAAAGGTTGATAAGACATCAAAAGCTGGGCTGCAGGCAGGTAATCAGATCACCCAGACAAAATTCAATCAAATGTCTTTTCGGTCAGTGTCACTCTGGCCTGAATAGCCCCTGGAGCCACAGCTGCCTGGCAGCTCTTGGCCCCCTGATAAGCTCAGGGCTGATCTGCACATAGTTCTGGCATCCATTTAACCAGGTACACCTTGCTGTGTGCATTTTGGTGATGGGTTTGCCTTGCTCTCCTTGCACCCACATCAGTGACTGGCTGCTGGCATGGTCCCCAGCTCTGTTGCCCCATCTCTAGCATGAGTGGACATCAACAAGTCTAAAGATAGGATGCATGCAGGTGTTTTCTGTGTAGTTCATGGCTCTCAACTGATCTGGTTTGTGTGGGAAGGGACCTTTAAAGGCCATCTAGTCCAACCCCCCTGCAGTGAGCAGGGACATCTGCAACTAGAGCAGGTTGCTCAGAGCCCCGGCCAACCTCACCTGCAATGGTTCCAGGGATGGGGCTTTTACCACCTTTCTGGGCAACCTGGGCCAGGGATTCACCATTATCAGCATAAAAAATTTCTTACTTATCCCTAGCCTGAACCTCCCCTCTTTTAGTTAAAAACCATCACCCCTTGTCCTGTTGCAACAGGCCCTGCTAAAAAGATTGTCCCCATCTCTCTTATAGGTCCCCTTTAACACTGAAAGGCCACAAGAAGTCTACCTGGAGCCTTTTTCTCTCCAGGCTGAACAAGTCCAACTCCCCAGCCTGGCCTCCCAGCAGAGGGGTTCCAGCCCTCCCATCATTGCTGTGGCCTCCTCTGGCCCTGCTCCACCAGGTCCATGTCTCTGCTGTGCTGAGGACTCCAGAGCTGGCCCCAGCAGTGCAGGGGGGTCTCCCCAGAGCAGAGCAGAGGGGCAGAGTCCTTGAGTCCTTGTGAACTGATGGGGTCTGTGCCAACAGGCACCAAGAGGCAAATCAGCTCGACAAGGCTTTGCGTGAAGGATCTCTTCTTTTTATTCATTTTAAACCTGCCACTTCCACTTAACATCCAGAAAAAAAGCAGCAAAAAGGCTGCAAGCCTCGTGTAGCTCCACAGATCTCAAAATGATGTTTTCTTCCCCTGTCAATGACTGAGTTTTGCTCTCCAGACTGCCCCTGTCAGGAAAATTAGCTCCTGCTAGTGCCTAATCCGGGGCCAAAGCTGAAAGATGAGACAAGTCAATTTTCTGCTGGGTGCGTTTTAATATTTCATTGCCAGCACTGCACAAGCTGCACTTCCCCTGCATCATAACATGGCCTGAGCTGGATGCAGATCCCAGCAACAGGCATTGCTAATTTACATCTCACAAGTGTTGTTTGTCAAATACCACTGTAGTAATTGCTTGTTTTCCATTTTTAAAATGTGCCAGCTATACATGAAAATATAATAAGATACATGCATTTGGCAAGTTCTTTCCAAGGTTTTCTAGCAGTCCCACTGCTGGGTTCAAGAATAATTTGGATTTTTCATGCAATATCTTGCTGCTTCAAAACGTCTCCTTTCAAGATCGAAAAGCTCCAAATAATTTGTGGAAACACTCAAGGTGTTTTAAGTTTCCTTCTAGAATTTTTCATGTAGTGTGAAATTGGATTTTTTGGTAAGTGGGGGGAAAAAATGTTCTTGCTGGATTGAAGCATCTCCAGCGTTTCTGGTTAAATGGGTATGCACTGAGCCAGAGCAAAGTGGAATTAATTTCTTAACATCTTTCTCCTCTGGTGCATTGGAATAAAATAGCCAGTTGGGATCCAGCTCCTCTGCCCATCGCAGCTTGAGCACTATCCAGACTGATACTTTCCCAAATTAATTCTCACGGCACCCACCTCGTGAGGAGAGAAAACCAGGAGCCTGTAATTAAAGAGCAGCTTTTCTAAGGCTTGAGGATCTTTCACTTGCAAAAAAAGTGGCTGCTGGGATTCTCAAAAGCAGTATGACTTCTACTGCAATAGATGATACCACTGGGAATCCTGCATTGGGCCACGTGGCTGCTTGTTGTGATTCCCTGAGTGTGGCTTGGAGGACATCAGAAGCATGATGGTCTGCTTACCCTGCTGGTTCTCCTCCATAGGCTTTGAGTAAAGTTTCTTTCCTAAAAGATGCTGTTTTAAACAAATGAAGCAGTTGTTGCTCATCCTAATTGACTGTAGCAAAAGCCAACAGTGCTAATTATCTCTCTCGCACCTCCCTCCTATTTTTATCTGCTGCTGTGGAGAAGCCACCAGATGAAAGTCCTACAGCACGGTGGATTTCTCTGCTCAAACCTCCCCCGCACAGCGAGGGGATTAATAGTAGGTGATGTTATTAGCTGCAAATCCAGGTCCCCGGGCTGGCTCTGCTTTGAGTGTTCCCTCTTCCCGCTGGGTAATTTGGGACTAACGCCACCCCACCCATTTTATAATGGGTTGTCAATCAAGGCGGATCTGACCATGACAGGGAAGGCAGTGAGGGTGCTTGTTCTCTGCGCCCTCAGGGTCTGTATCAGGATGTCTCTCCAGCTGTGGGCATGTAGATGTTCTTATCACTTGTCTTGGTAGCCCTTCCACGCTTGGTCACCACCATGTGCCCCATGAAGGTTGTGCTGCTGTGGAAACCTGCACTTCGGGTTGAACGTGTTTCTCCTTATTTCCCATCACTGGCAGGTTATATTTTAAAGGTCACGCAGGCACAGAGTGAAATCTGAACATCCTGCCTGTGGCAGCTCCAGGCTGCTGCTGGAGATGTGTCACTTCTCTCCAGGAAAGGCAGGGAGAGGGGTGGGCTGGGAGAGGGCTGCCAGAATCCCTGCTAGAAACACAACCACCTGGGAGAGAGAATGCAGGGAGAAGAGAAGAAAAATAACCCAGCAGCACTGTAAAATATCACGGTCCTGTAGAGACAGGCACTTCTTGTTTGCTGATGGATATCTCTGGTTGCCTCCCTGATGTGATATTTAGGATTCCTACAGCACTCCGTGTCCATATGTCACGCATTTCTTTACCATTTATCTTTGCAGATGCGGACACCCCAGCAGTAAAAGGTGAAATGCCTTCGCTAAGGTCACGGAGCAGATGTCAGGATTGAGAACAGAAGGTGGATTCTCTGATACTTTCTCCCTTTGAAGCAGGACAAGGCAATGAATTCCGACCACGGCACTCCAGATGGTTTTAGTGAGGCCAACGCAGCAGCTCCAGCTCATTAGATGCTTCTCGCTTCCACTGTGCAACTCTCTGAGATGCTGAAAGAAAGGTAAGGGAGAAAGGACAGTCCCACAGACACGTTCATCTGGACAATATAACCTTAGGACAAATGTTGCAGGACTTACTGGTCCTACCTGAGCCTCATGCCAGGCATGATGTGGGGTCCCATGCAGGACATGAGGGCTCTGGGCATGGGATGCATCCAGCACACGCCAAAATACTCCAACACACAGATCTGGGCAGAAAAAGCTTTGACATTTCAGGCTTGTAACAGCAGATATTTGCCAGATCACAGGCTTGAACTTACTTGGTCCTTGAACTTACTCTTAACTTAGAAAGGTCCTTGATTCAAGGAGATGGAAGTTTCTAGTGAGATCTTTTTGCTGCTGAAGTTGAGGGAGAAGGAGGACTCCATCAATCCAAATGGGGTGATCTCCAATAGTCGTTGTGGACTGTGGTTGAGGAGAAGGATTCAGGTTTGTTAGGTGAAAAATGAGCTGTTACAGGTAAGCAGGCTTAAATAAAATCAGCATTTTTATATTTTACAAACTCTCTGAAGAATTAAAGAAAGGGCCTAATGGAAAACAAACCAGGGGAAATTAAAACTAAATATTCCAGGAATTGATAATTGGATAAAAATGAGAAAGGTCTTTGGTTTTGCTCTTAAAAAAAGCACAGTGTGAGGTGGGCAAAATGAAGATGCCCTAGTGCCTGTCCCTCTGCAGCCCCTCACCAGACCAACCTGAGATTGAGTCTTGTTCCTCCTGCTTCAGCCTGAGCAGAAGGGAAAGGAACCCCAGCATTTGAGTGCTCTGGGAGGCCTTTATCTCCACCTGAATCATCAAATGCACCTTGGTTTTTGCAACTAGAAAATCACTGTTAAAATTTACCCCCTGGACCAACTCTCTTGTGCTACTTCAGCTCCAGGCGAGTTTTGCCACTTCACATAAGCAGCAAATTGTGTTTGAAGTGGGTGTTTATTACTTTCTTTTGTCCTGAGCCCTGTATGATCCAAATCTTTTAATCCACTCATATTCCATAAGCTTTTCACTTTCTTCCTGGGCCTTATTTCCTCTGTTTCATCTTCAGAGGGAAGCGATGTGCATAATTAGATAGGTACCTACATGGGCTTATTTTGGCATGTAAGTGAGGCAGCTTTTCTCCAGTCTGTGTTGTTTTGGAAGGGGGTTAAGATAAACCACAACGGGGCTGCTCTACAACACACAGAATAAGTATTCTGCAGTTTTACCAGCATAACTTACCCATTAAATTCAGCATATTTAATATAAGTGCAAAACTTTCCAGAGGAGCTGAGCCTTTGGTGTGTTCCTCCCTGAGGCTGCCCTTCAGTTTGTTTGGCTGGTTTTTAATTCAAAGCTGACACACGAATGTTTTGGGCCACCAGTGAAACTATGATGAAAAGAAGAACATGGAGAAACTCTGTTATCAGACTGACCTTTCCTAGCAGAAACTCGGAGGCTGGAGGGACTGACCCCATGGCTTTGACCAGCTAACCTCAGTGGCTTGAAACTAGAATTTTTGGCACAAATTATGGGAGTAAATTTAAGCACAGGGAAGCCAGCAGATATTTTTCTGCTCTGGTGGGAAAGCAGCATTCAGGGGTCTCATTAGGAGCAGGGATGTCTTTTGTGCAGTGTCTGTCAGATATAAGGGAATTTATAACATCTAGTTATGCATGGGGTAATACTCAGGAGGTTAAAAAAAAGAGAGTTGCTTTCTTGCCCTGTATCTCTTGTGAGTACAAAAATATGCCAAGGAGAGGAGAGAAGAGAAAGAGTTGAAAAATGCACCCAGGGTGGTGGGGATTGTCCCACAGCATCTGCCCAACAGCATTGACATCAATGACCAAATTATCCCTCCTTATGTTGCTGCTGTAATTGTACAACAGGATCAATATCTGCCTTGGTTGCTTCAGCTTGGAGAAGAGAAAGCTCTAAGGAGACCTTCTTGCAGCCTTTCAGTACTTAAAGGGAGCCTATCAGAAAGATGAGGACAATCTTTTTAGCAGGGCCTGTTGGGACAGGACAAGGGGTGGTGGTTTTAAACTTACAGAGGGGAGATTCAGACACAAGGAAGAAATTTTTGACACTGAAGGTGGTGAGATCCTGGCCCAGGTTGCCCAGAGAGGTGGTAGAAGCCCCATCCCTGGAACCATCACAGGTGAGGTTGGCCGGGGCTCTGAGCAACCTGCTCTAGATGCAGATGTCCCTGCTCACTGCAGGGTGGCTGGATGAGATGACCTTGAAAGTCCCTTCCAACCCAAATCTTTCTACAGTTAATGTGGCTTCACAGAAAAAGGACTGCAGAGCTGTTGGTGGTGTAGGGCTTTCCACCTCTTGGCATGTTTCTGGGTCTGGTCCTTGGAGCTGCAGGAGGGAGAGATGAGTGGCTGGAAATCTTAACTTGTCTTTGATTCCTTCATACTCTGCCATGAGGTTAAGGTCTATAGGCTGAACATGAGTCTTAAAATCAGCTGCAACACCAAGGTTTGTAGATCAGGTTCCTTTTAAAACAGTGTAAACTATAAAGTGTTTTAAAAAGGAGAGAATCTGCCAGACTGGGCAAAGCCAGCAAAGATTTACAACTCAGTGATTTTTTTAAATTTCCCTTTTTTTCCCTCTGTTAAATGTTTCCTCTCCCAGCCACTTTCACTGGGCTCCCAGTGCCAAATTAAAGGATTGGGAGCACTCCAAGGGAATAACCCCCCAGCAGCGGTTTGGGTCTTCCTTCACCTTGCCCATGGTGGGCTTAAGAAGGGGTGACTTTCCACCATGGACCTCCTGGGTCTTTCAGTTGGGCTCAGAAACTCGTGTAAAGCTCAGAGGAAGAATGCAGATCTGGAAGATATAAAGCAAGTTGTGGAAAAATGGGAGTGAGGTGGGAGCTACCCAGCTTCCTATATTTGGAAATCAGAGTATGTGCACTCCCAGCAGCTGTCAGTAATTATATTGCAAGGGAAAAAAAAAAGTCCTAATAGGTTCCAGCCTGCCCGTGGTGGCACCGTGCTGCTGAACAGCCAGGGGATGAACCACAGCAGCTCCAAAACTTCATCTAAAATCCAGGGGCCAGCTGGAAATTTGCAGGATGTACCAAAAATATGCTGCCAAAAGTGTTCACCACCCTTCAATGTCCTGTCAAAAAGCCTGTCTGCCTCTGGAGCAGGGATGTTGCTGCCACAGTTCTGTGCTGAGCCCATTCTCATATCAGTGATTAATGAATTTTAGGGCAATTTCAGTGGCATTGGGTTTTCTTCACTCTTGGAAAGCAAGTTTTCAGTTCCCACTGGGACCTGCCATACCTTAAAAGTTCAGGAGGCAAAACACTGACAAGAAAAGGAGAAAGGTGTATTTTGGGGGATGTCAGACAAGCAGATTGAGATGCTGCTTGTGGGGTCAGGTCTGTGGTGATCTCATGACACCTACTGTGCCCAAGATGATCATTAACATTGAGATGCTGAATGGTATTAGGAACCCAAGGAGCCAAACCATAGTTACAAAGGAATGGCTCTGGGATGGGGAAAAAAATTTAAAATCCTATCTAAAAAATCAATCACCAGCTGCAAAAAAATCAACGCTGAATTTTATTTAGGGTGAAGTGAATGGCAAGGGAATTAAAGTGAGCTCAAATGTAGCTCATTGCCAGGGCTTGCACAGGGGGATGCTGTGAACTGAGCCTCCATCATTGATGCTGCTTGTACTTTTTGGACCACGTTATCTGCATCAAACCATGGCTGACCCAAATGAACTTCTCATCATTAGAGTGGACATTAGGAAAAATTTCTTCACAGAAAGAGTTGTCAAGAGCTGGCCCAGGCTGCCCAGGGCAGTGATGGAGTCCCCATCCCTGGAGGGATTTCAAAGCTGTGGAGATGTGGTGCTGAGGGACATGGTTCAGTGGTGACCTGGCAGTGTTGGGGGACCGGTTGGACTTGATGATCTTAAGGGTCTTTTCCAACCTAAATGATTCTATGATCATCCAAATCTGGGTGATCAGGTGCTGAAGGGAGATGTGATAACAAATCATTCCTGTCCCAAAGGGCTTAATCCTGCTCTTTGGATCCTTGCTGAGCTCCCCATGTCACAATCCAACCCCTGTAGCCCCTCAGAGCCTGTAGCCAGAGGCAGGTTGGCTTCTTTGTAGGAGCTGGTGGTCACCATGCCCACCTAGGTGGAAGGCAACCTGTGGTCCTGCTCCATCCCTGGGGCTAGAGCAGTGTTAGGAGCCCTTGGACCAAGAATAAGGAGACAGGAGGACACATTTAGCCCCCAGAGCACTGTGGGTCATTAGAAAAGCAAGTGGGACTTTAAATATAATGGAGCATATGGCTTAAAATTAAAAGGTATGTTTTTATCTAGGAAAAGGGTGAGCCCTGGGGAAATTAACTGGGTGAAAAAAGGAGGTATTTAGGACAGTCAGTGCTGGGAGGGGACTTGGAGAGGAAAATTTCCTACCTGCCTAATGAAAGTGTGTTCACTGCCATCTGCCCAGGGAGACCCATATTTCAGGGAGGTGTTAGAGCAGCCAGATGGATCTCCCTTTAAACTTCAAGTTCTTTCATCAGGCATACAGGGCTCTAAAAAATATATATTTTGGAGAAAAAAGTTCTCTGGCATGGCAGAACCGAAGCAAAAATGACTTCAATTTTTTATGGCCGATGTTTCTAAAAATAGAGATGACTAATAGGAATCATGAAATATTCACAAAGTCAGTAATCCATGTTTACAGATAACGCTGGATTACGTCCAGAGCCATCTTTAAAATGGGAATTTAATGGGTGTCTTTGAACAGAACGAGCAGGTTTCTTCTCAGCTTCAGTCCTCAGAGGAGGAGCTTCGGGGAACCACTAAAGGCCATCATCATTGAAAGCCTTGATGCAGTCCTGAGCAGCACATCTTGCTATGGCCACAAAGCATCTGCTGGGACAGGAGCTGGTTGCCTGCTTAGCTGGTGCTGTGTCACACCAGGGATTCTGGCAGAGTGAAAATTTCCCACTCTCCAGGAATTTAAACCCACATTTTTCTCTTCCATACCAGTGAACAAGAGGGTCTTCGTGTCAGGGTATCACCAAAGGCTAGATCATGGCTTTGGGAGAGAGAAGAAGGTCCCTCTCCATCCTTACATGGGCTGTCTGGTTCTGGGGTTGGTGTGAGATGGGAAGTCCTGCATCCCTGTGGGATGCCCACTGAAGGGTCCCAAGCACAAGGGATGTGTGCAACTGGCTTTCCTGAAGAAAATCCTATTTCAGAGCAGAAAGCACTGATGTGGACTTGAAAAGCCTGGGATTTGACATCCACCTCTGTCCCATCTCTGTATCATGTATTGGGGGGACCTTATAGTGACCTTCCAATACCTGAAGGGGGCCTACGTAAAGGCAGGGGAAGGTCTATTCAAAAGGGTTTGTAATGATAGGACAAGGAGTGATGTTTTTAAGCTAGGAAAGGAGAGATTTAGACTGGATATTAGAAAAAAGTTCTTTAACATGAGGGTGATAGATCAGTGGAATGGGCTGCCCAGAGACGTGGTGGAGGCCCCATCCCTGGAATCCTTCAAGGTCAGGCTTGATGGGGCTCTGAGCAGCCTGACCTAGGTAGAGATGTCCCTACTTGTGTAGGGAGGGTGGACCAGATGACCTCTAGAGGTCCCTTCCAGCCCGAAACATTCTGTGATTCTATGATCTTTAGGCAAGTGGTTTCTCTTCTCCAAAACTCAGTTTTCCCACTGCAAAACCTACCTGAGCAAGTCTGAAGGTTGGACTTGATGATCCTAGAGGTCTTTTCCAACCTTAATGATTCTAAGTTTTGTATGCCCTGGTTGGGATGAAGAACTGCCCAGAAGGTACCTATGACTGGAGAGGAGGAAAGAAACCAGCACTGCCCTGACTCAGGACACCATGAGGAAGAAGGCTGGCCTGGGACTGCAGGTGTGGGAATAGTCTCAGGAAGAGTGATTAAAAAATGACATTAAAAAAAAAAAAGAATTCTTGTATGGTGCCAGCATGGTTCCATCTGCTGTGGGCTCCCAAAATCCTGCTACCAAAAGCAGAGGAAACTAAACCATTTTAGGGTTTCTATGGTAGTCCATTAATCCAGACTGAAAGTCTGCTCTAGCTACAGGACATGATGATCCAGAGGTGAAATAACCTTCCCTTTTCCTTCTGAGAGCAAATATGTTTTCTCTGAGGCACAGGCTGTTAGGGGGTTATTAGACAGCTTCTCTTTCCCCTCTCAGCTTTTAATTTCATAATAATTTTTCTACTGTTTCCTTCATAGGCTAAGAACCATTTTCCCCTGCATTCTTTTCTCCTTGTTTACTTTTATTTTTAATTCCACACCAAGAACTGCAGGAACCTGAGCTGAACTTTCCAATCCATCATACCTGAGGGGATCTGAAATGAGGTCAGGCAAGTTCACCCACCCCTACAGGATAATCCTGCTGCTCTCTGAGGTTGCTGGATGCACTGCAAATGCCACAGGCACATTGCAGGGCTGAGAAATGGGGATGGATGAGATGGAGACAGTCCGTGGAGGGGGAAAATCAGCAGAGATCCTGCTGCTGGGGATGTGTGACTTAGTCCCCCCCTCTCTGGGAAGGGTGTCGTGATGGAGTTCTCTGGTTTCCTTGCAGTAAATCTGGGAATGACATCTCTGTAGCAAACCAGTCAGCCGGGTCTTAATGGTTGTCACTCTGCTGCATGTCAAGGTCGTTCAGAAAGTCACTGGAGACAGATGGGGAAAAGCAGCTCTCCCTGCTTCAAAGGCTGCCATGGAGCTCGTTTCTCTTCTTCGTGCTGGGCCTCAGTGCTTGCCAGCAAGCATGAAGGAAAATCTCCAAACTAGGTCTACATTTGCAGTTTCAGAACATGAAGAATAATTTCCTTCAGGGTTGCCAAGGCAGGACTGAAGGCAAGAAGCTGAAAGGCACCAACTCTCCCAGCCAAGGACAGCAGCAGGAGGTGCCCCTCTTGTTCCTCTGCAAGATAAGCCATTCCTACTCCTGATGTTGGGTGTTAACTGGTAATTGCAATATGCTAGCAAGGTCTGGTCCTTCCCTTAAGAAAATATGTAGCACTGAGGAGAGCTTCATATTGCACCCAAAGCAATGTAGCAATGACACATGCACTGCTTGGAACAGATCTTGATGTTGGATGTAGATACATAGAGTTAGGGCAGGGGCTGTCTCAGAGGGTCCTGGTAGCTTCTGGATACTCTCCTAAAGAGGTATTTCCATCACTTTTCAGACATCCCTATCCTGCTTAAGCCAGGCTCAGTAGAACCCACCATCCTCCTTTCCTCTTCTAGGTGACCCCATGCTCTTGGTGGGTTACACTGCTTGTGAGGACATGGGTTACCCATTCATAATAGTGATGGGAGTTAAAAATAACCCCTAGAAAAGCCTCTGGGGAGAGGGAGGCTAGAGGGAGATTGGGCACTGAGGCTGATTATCATAAACCAGTTCTTATTCACTCTTGGGAGAAGGAGAAGTCTCCTCATCTTGCCTTTTTTCTCCCCTAACTTTTCCTTTTCTTATTCCTCCACCCCCTTGGATCTGGAGTGTTTATGAGAGCTAAAGCAGCCGTCATCTGGCAAACCAGAAAGCCTTGATGGGCCACCAAAATGGACATTGTTCCTGTCCAGGAGACATCAGTGAGGTCAGGCAGGAAGTTTTCCCTTCTTGCACAGTTCCCAGAACATCCCGGCCTCTCTTGGAAGGGCCACACTGATGGACAAGATAAACACATGGACATTTTGAGAAACTCAAGCAAAGTTCACAGCTCCTTATGTGCAGCTAGTCTGGGTGAAGCCAGAGTTATGTCCCCCCTTTTTGGAGCTGATCCATCAACCCTGATGTTCTATCTGCTCTGGTGCATCACCCTTCATGGGTTAAATCTTGGCACCTGCCTGTTGTGGTGGGCTCAGGCACTCACAGGAGCTTGCCCAAGGGTAATTTAAATGGCATAGACCTGAACTTTGAGCAGAGGAAGGATGGTAGCTGCTGTTTGGTTGAAAAGGCAAGATTCTGGCACAGCAGCTCCACATTGTTGTTCTGATGAGGTGTAGGTGGGAGTGCATGTGTCAGGAGGAGGAATATACAACTCTTCCCCATGTGAGAAAACCTCCTTAAGCTCTGAAATGCAGTTGTGGGTCAAGAAGTGAAAGGATTAGTCATCTTAGCTCTACAATTGAGTTAAAATACATTCTAAACTAGTCTGGACCAGCACATCCTGGCTGAGGAAATTGCATCAACCAAGTTTAGACTGAGAATTGTATTTTAAAAAAAGGAGGAGCTGTATTTAAACACCCCCTCCCCTCTGCCCCTGCCTAGTAGCAGGATGAAGTCACCTTTCTTCAACCCAAATCTGGTCTTGGATCTGTGAGTGAAAGGAGACCCCCTTAGCCCATGAACTGGGTGGTACTCAGTCTTTGGAGATGATCCAACCTGCCAGCGAAGCTGAATGGAGAATAAATGACACCCTCTTGAGCCAGGGAACACTGTAAGTGACAGAAAAATCATAGAATGGATTGGGTTGGAAGGGACCTAAAAGATCATCTAGTTCCAACCCCCCTGCCATGGGCAGGGACACCTCCCACTAGACCAGGTTGCTCCAAGCCCCATCCAACCTGGCCTTGAACACCTCCAGAGATGGAGCATCCACAACCACCCTGGGCAACCTGTTCCCCAACCCAGTTGTGGATGACAACTGTTTTCATAACTGAGCCAAAGCTTTGGGGTTATGAGAGAGGATGGCTGAGACATTGTGGTGCACCCACAGTGAAGAAGAGCTCTGTGCCCTCTCCCTCAGAGGTGCCACTTTGCTGGTCACAGCAAATCCATGAAGATGACAGGTGATGTTCAGCCTAAAACCACCTCACCTCCACAGAGCAGCCCAGGTTGTCCACTCATCTCACCCAGCAAGTTGAAGCCTCAAGCAGAAAGAAGCCGGTCCCACCCAGAAACTCCAGGCTTTGGTGATTATTTTCTGCCATTCATATCTCTGAGAGGAAGACTTGTACACATGGGATCCACGTTTCCACCTCCTACTTCCATTGCTACAATAAAGAGCATCAAAAGCTGGTGCCTAGTTCAAAGCAGCTGCTCTGACGTAGTCTGGAGTCTTTGAGGATTTGAGTATTAAAGTATCTCAGTTTTCAGTAATAGGTCACACAATGTTTGCAGATTTTATTAACTTGAATAGAATATGGGAAAATCTTATTTAGCTTCCACAATGTGCCCGCCATGCAAATGCCAACTGATCTGGGTTGAAAAACAACCAAAACTTATCAAAAAGAGAAAGGAAGAGAAGTATTTTTAGCTCTGATTCAATGCACAGCAGCAACCCCCCCCCTGGTATATCATAGCTGGGAGGGAGGAGTGATGCAGAGGCAGGGACAAACAGCAAGAAAGGAAGAAAAGAGAAGAGGAACTTAAGTTATTACTGTCACTGCAGCCTTCTTATCTTGAACCGAGCACAAGAAACAATTGAATTAGAGTGAAATAATTACTGGGCTAACGAGGGCAGACAGGCAATTGCAGTATTCCCAGAGTTTTCTTCCTTCCCTTTCCTGAAAATACTTGAAATAATTGGTAAACAAAGCGGGTTATTTATAAATACAGAGAGGCTATAGGACAGCTAAGCGGGGAGAATGCCTGGGATTTGGAGTCATTTAAAGGAGAAGCTTCCTTTAGGGAAAGGCTGCTGTGTTCCACCAGAGCTTGCTGTTCAATACCCAACCTGCTTTAAAAAAACCTCTACTTAGAGATGCTGAAGGTATAGTTTTAACTCCTAATGAGGTGTTAAGTGGCTGAGTAATTTATTTCCTTCCCAGGGGCTAACTATCATGTCAGGAGAGAAAGGGCAGCTACCAGCCTTGACATTTTGGTGATCCCCATCAGGGCTGGGAGAATTATTGTTGCCTGCCTGCTTTGCCACTAGGCAAGGAGCTCTCCCGGTGTCAGCAGCACAGTGGGACGGATTTTTTTTTTTCTTCTTGGTATTCTAGCAGCCTCTGTTATTCCTCAGCCAGGGCTGAACATTGCAGGAAGGCTGACAAAGTAGCCTGTGCTTGGGGAAGCTGGTGAGGCAGCCTCAGCAGGCTGAGGAGCATCCACTGAAAGCCAAGGCTGTGCCAGCTCGTTAGGCACAATGGGGAAAGCATCTCCTAATGACTTGGGATGCTGGCTACTGGCTGCCTCTTTTTAAGCAGCAGGTTTTTTGAGCTCAGCACAGGCCATCTCTGATCAATGGGGGTTTTAAGCCTCAGCTGCTTTTGAGCAGAGCTCCTGAGAGCAGAGCTGGGAAGTGCTTGCAAAAGGCTTTTTAGCAGGCTGAAGTCAGGAGGAGGTAAATATTCCTTTATGTTTTGGTTGCCTTATGCCTACGTAGGTGCTGCTTTGTCTGTCGTGCCAAGGAGCAGAGTTCAGAGCCTTGTGTGGCCACAGAGCTCCAGCTCAGTGTCTCTGCTAGAGAAGGGGCTGAAAGTTAATGATTCCCACCACGAAGGCAATACAAAAAGTCAGTCTGTCTGCATGGCGGGAAGCACTATAAAAAATATTGCTACTAAAGCACACTAATAATGACAAAGTACAGAGAAGTTCTTGTTCTTTTGGGGTATTGCTTGGCTCAGGGAAGCTGAGCTGTGTGGGCTATCAGATCTGCTCTCCTCTGGTGGTTACATCAAGGGATGGTTGAATCCCATCATGCTGAAACCTAATGCCCCATGTGCTCTGAAGATGTGCAGCTGTGTATGGTCAGGTCTGCAGGTGGGGTTGTGGAAACAGAAGGCAGCTGCCTAGGGCAGAAGCTTGCCAAAAGATGAATGTTTGGATGAGAAATGTCATCATCTTTTCTTCTCTTTCTTCCCTCCTATTGCTCATCTTCTCTGTTTATAACTGGTTTCCAGGAGATTGCCAGCATGAAACATCACTACAGTTCTGGAGTCTTACAATGAGGTAGCTTTGATGGGACTGGTATTAGCTTCAGAGAAAGAAAAACATGGTCTCCTGACTTCCCCAGGTTGGGTAGGCTTTCTCCACGCTGGGTTGTTTGGCAGAGTCCTGTTTTTCATCCTCTCCTCCAACGAAGTTTCTGTCTCGGTGAAGATAACATCACAGTCAAGGCTTGTCATACCTGTTGTCCAATTATGTCAGTCTGTAAAAACAGCTCCAAGTGAACAAAAATAGCTTTGACAGGATGAATTATAGTGCTCTGTTTTATGACTAATTTCAGTGCCTTGGTGTGATAACTCTGATGCTGTCACAGTTAAGACCATACAATGTCTTGGTAACAGATACAAATCTTAGTGTTAGGCCTATCTCAGCTTTTTGTGTGTTTCTGAACTGGACTTTGCCAAATGGCTTTTCCACCCTGCAGTCTGAGCTAGGAGGAGATTTAACATTTTCCCTGCTCTACCACCATCTCCATTTAAAAATTATTATTTAGTTATTTTAATCCATCTATCCCCCAGTTCTTGCTGCCTTTTGCCAACCAGAGGACTTTGCCAACAACTCTTGCATGCATTGCTTGGCTTAAACCACACCAGTGAAAAACCCAGATCCTATAACTCTGTAGGTCATGTTGCTGAGGTCATGCAGGCTCTTAAAAGCCTGAGGTATCTGAAGAGGACTTCTTTCAGCAAAAGAAATATAAGTGTGCATGCAGGATCACTAAGCCAGTAAAGGCAATGAGATTATGCACATGCTGCAAGATAAGCAGCTGCTCAAAAGCTTTATTGCATGGAGAGGGATGTCTCAACTATGACAAAGTTTTCTGACTTGTTCCACCTAAACATAAGGAAAAACTTATTTATTTTGAAGGTTGATGGAGCACTGGCCCAGGCTGCCCAGAGAGGTTGTGGAGTCTCCTTCTCTGGAGAGATCCCAAACCCATCTGGATGTGATTATGGGCACCCTGCTCTTGGTGACCCTGCTTAAGCAGGGGGGTGGGATGAGATGATCTCCAGAGGTCCCTTCCAACCAGTCTGTGATTCTGACTTATTCAGCTGCACTGCATGATCTTGAGTGACTTCACAGAAGAGAAGGCTGGTGTATAGAGGTTGTGCAGGAAAATAACCACCATCACAGAACTAGCCCCAAGTTCTCCTCGGTTGGACTACTCACACTCTGCAGCATGGTTAGATGTGAGCAGCATGCTGCAGAAACATAGCTGAGGATGCTGGCATTCACTTGGTTGCTTGGCTACTTAGTCATGGGTGCCAACTTCCAGGGGAATATTCCTTTTTTTAATTGCCTCTGTGTTACTCAGTTGTACTCCCTCATTTATCACACTGCAGGAGACCGTTCCTTGGTGTCTGTGCTCCATTCTGTTGCGTGTCACCTCATCAAAGATTGAGCTCCAAAATAAAATAAATATCACCCTATCTGTCGAGCATTAAGATTTGAATGGGGGTTTCAGCTGAAGAGTCAGATGCTGCAATTCACCCTGGCAGAGGGAAGGATAAAAAGGATAATAGGGAGCCCTTGCATAGCTAAGCTGTCTATCTAAAGCCTTACAGTGTATAGTATTATCTCATTAATATATTAATCTGAGTCACGTGGCCAAGATTTCACAGTTCAGAAATAAAAACATCATGAGCAATGATTCAAATGTGAGACACGTCCATGCCAAAAGCTATTGCAGTGCAGCATTGTTTCATTTTCATGTCCACATGGAAATTCCAGTCTATGGATATTGCTCTGGAAAATCGGGGAGCTGGCAGGAGAAGGTACTGGAGGAAGAAAACACTTTGAGTCATGCAGGATAAATGCAGCTTCTGGATGATATGTCTCAAAACAAATTGCTCTCTCCTGTCTGGCTTGACTTTACAGGATTGTCTGTATGTGATGGAGTAGTTCCAGGGGTGAGGGAAAAGCCTGGGACAGAGCAGACTCTGTGATTTCTGGCATTTCATTTTATTCCCTAGTTTTTAAGTTGTAGAAAGAGGTTAATGGCACTTCTAGCAGTAACAAAGATGCTATGACAAAAGATTTCTGTGATGTCCCTGAGAAGCTTTGATTAGAAAGGCTGGGGAGAGAACCCCAGCAGATGACTTCCAATCCCATATTGTTAGTTTTTCATTTTTCAGACCTGTTCCTTTTAAAGTGTGGCAGAGAAAGTACCTTTGAGCTTTTTGTTCTGTGACTTGGGACCACCAGAATTCTCCAGGGAAATACCTTCACTGGTATTCTCCTATAAATCCTATCCTGGAAGTACAGGAGACCTATGAATCTCGCTGTTGGGAGAAAGGAGAGGAGATTAAATGCTTTATGTGATGCTATATTAACCCCACTGCCCATTTTCAGAGATCCATCATCCCTTGCTCCGTTTGCCATAGCCCCTGGTCACTGCCCTGCTTGACACTCTGAGAGATCCTTCTTGGGGCTTTCTGTATGGTGAGAAGACTCATCAGGGCCATACAGCCCTTAGCCCCACTCAGAAAAACATTTATTCTCAAATCTTCCAGGCAGTTTAGTTTCATTATTATCCATTACTGTCAAATCATTTAAGTGGAGAGACTGAAAACCTGCAATCCCTCGAGTGAGAGACACTGAAGCATCTCTGCTCTTTCAAGGCTGGGGGGCTCATTAGAGAGGCAATAGGCTGGGCACAGAAGTGAGGAGACAAAGCTCTGAGTGTTTAATGTCTCCATTAAAAATGGATGTCACTTATGAATGTTCTTTTCTACGTGTAATTTCACCTTGCTGTGACATCCCAAGTTCTCCACAATGTGATCCCACTGGGGTATCACTCTCCAAGCAACGTGAAGGCTTTTACTGGACCTTCTAGGACTGCACAGCTTCTACTTTGTAGGAACCTCCGCTGAGATCGGAGGGGATAACAATGGTTTAAAAATAAAAATGAAAATGACTCCTCAAGAAGAGCCATGAAAAATACATCATCTGGCCTTTAGGGAGGAGACAACCAGGACCAGAGTGTTCTGTACAGCTGCTGCTTGGAGAGATCTCATGATTAAAAGGATGACAGCACAGGACATCTTCCATTATCAGGGACTGGTCATGTATCCAGCTTCTATATTCCCTCAGCTGGATGCACTGAGTCTGTGTCTAGTCTTTTCTCAGTTTGACAGGTCACTGGTGCAATCTTCTGAGCTACGTGGCTCGAGAAACAAGGTGCTGAACATCAGCAGCTCTCTGGAGTTACCCCTTGTTTTAGTTGCTATGTCAGCCCTGAGTGCACCTACCCCCTGCAAAAGATTGAAGCTGCTGCTCAGGTGAGTGTGAAGGTTAAATGGAGCATGGTTGATAGTCCTGAGACCTCAGAGGAGCATGATCTGCTTTATCCCCGTCACGATTTTCATTATCAAACAATGTTTCAGGGAATAAAATTTATTGGAGGCTGTAGTTCAGTTTTATTAGCTTCAACTAGTTTAGAAAGCTGCTGGTGGTGGGGGGGGTGCATTTTAAGTTCAAACATATTAAATTTCTTTTTACAGTATGACATGAAGCAAGAAAAATGGAGATGGTTCTTCACTGGTAATCCAAATCAGGCACTTAAACTTGCGTGTGTCTCATCTGTCTCTGAGTTCTGATTTATTCTTCCCCTCCCCAGCCCTTTCCTGACATTTTTAAGCATTAAATGTTAATGTAATTAAATGCTAATTTGACTGCAGCCTCTAACAAACACAGCATGCACTTTTTTCATACTCAGAAAGCCTCACAGGAGTGTGGGAGTTTACTTATTTTCCTTCCATTTCCTCAACTTTCAGAATTTCTATTTTCAAAAGTGATGCCAGGAACCAGGACGTGCATCCCCAGCCCATGATGTGACCATGAAAGTGAAGAAGAGGGTAGCTATGGAATAAACTGTGGACATTTTTAACCTGAAAACCTGGCCAGAGTGACATCTCATATCATGTGTGTGCATCCCTGGGCTATCCTATTAATGCAATTAATCATAATCTGATTATTTATTAGAGTTGCTATAATGACCACAAGCTAGCAAGGACTGTTTCATCCAGTGCTGAGGAGAATCTTAGCATGATTTTAGTATTTGGTGTCTTTCTTCTGAGTGATGGTAGGTCCTATTGACTGTGGGAGATGGAGATCCATTTGTGTTACTTCTCTTCTGGTCCATTTCCTAAGGCAGAGGCAGTTGTTGTAGTTGATGTAGTACAGCACACAAGGGCTGTGAGCACATCATAGTATCCCTGCTTGGTCCTCAGGAGAAGCCAGTTAAGAGAAAACAGTCCTGTCACCAATTATGGTAATTTTTACAAACCCTACCCTAATTGCTAGGACTTCAAAGCCCCCACATCCCCTTTGCATGGTAATCATGGCAACAAAAAAAACCCCTCAAACTTTTTAGTAAGGAAATGTTCTATTGTTTCAATTTGCTGTAATTAAAGCCTGCTCTTTGCATTAGAAAATCAAATTCCATTTATGAGATGAATAATTCCCTTGAGTTCTCTTTGCTGCCATTGTTCTGGTGATAGAACTTCTCCCTGTTTGGCAAAAAAAAAAGCTGCCATTTTTCTCTCTCTTAAAATTAGCCCCATATATCACACAGAGTGACAGCAGAATAAAAGCTCTGTGATGTTGCTGGTTGGAGGCTGCCTTGTTTCTCCTTGACAAGGAAGCCTCTCTGCTGGACCATTTCAACAGAGCTTTGACACAGGAATGTGGATTTACTTGTACAGTGTGAACAAACCACCATCTCCATTCCTGCAGGATCAGAAAAAAAATCTTAATCATTTGAGAACAGATGGATGAGGTTCTTTTGCTTGTTTTTCTGATCCAGTTTAGATCACTTATCTTCTTCAACTGTCAAAAGAACATACAACTGTAAGCTACTTCATCATTTAAAATGAGATGGTTTTCCCCATGGATCTGCCAAGAATGGGGATGGAACTACCAGTCCCATACTACTCATCCTCTATTTCTTTCCAAATCCTCCTCCAGCTCCTGTTGTTTGACATCACAAGTATCTGAAACTTTTAACAATAGGGTCTTTTCTAATCAGGGAAATTTGGTTCGGACATTTTATTTTAGAATAATATTTAAAAATTTTAATTCAACATCTAAAATCAAGATTTGACTTTTTATTGCGTGTCCCAGTTCTGGAAGGTGAAACTACTTGATACAGTCTTTTTGAATGTTATGATTTAAAAGTGTGAGTTAGAGAATGCTCTGAGAACTTTGTGGAACATGGGAAAGAGATTTATTTTGGCTTTTCTATAACCAGGTGTTGTTTCTTATTGTTCTTTGGTTGGGTTTTTTCCCCACTTGATTTAAGGTAACACCAGTTCTTGTCCAGTTTTTTTTCTTTTCATGCACTGTGCCTGCCTTGGTCTCCTGGGAATCTCCAACTTTTCCTGAAATCCCAGCAGAAGAATGGCACTAGTGGTGCTGAGGGACTTGCAAACACCTTGGAGAACTTGTCTCTGAGTATTTATTTCAGCTTATGATCCTGCAGTAAGTTGGTGGGAAGTTTCTGCACCTCCCATTACATCTGCCAGAGCCTCTGCCTGGCAAAACCAAACGAAATTCAGAGTTTAAGAAAGGATAAAACACTGATTTGAGGGATTTCTTCTCTGACAATGTTCCTCTCATCATTTGTCCTTGTGATACAGAGTCATCATTCAACCTTAAACAATTACCAGCTTAAATCCAAAGGGAATCTGCAAATTTGTGTCGCTTTATCTAGAAGCAGGAGGACAAAAAGATACAGGCAGAGCTAAACTCCTTCCCCATCTACTGCAAAGACAGTGAGAACCCTCGAGTGTTTGTCTTTGGCAGAATTAGCCCTTTCAGGACCAGATGGTATCAAGAACAATTGATGTGGATGCAATTTAGTGTTCCTGCCAACTGTTAGGCTGCCTGTCTCAGACCTTGTGAAGGCCACATGCTGATACCCTTCCTCACGTTGGGCAATCCTCTACTCTCCAGCTAGTCATAATCACACTAGAGAAAGCTGGATTCCAGGAGGGCAGTGCAGATGGCAGATCTTCATGCACAGCATGTGATGGCAGGCTCAGGTCCAAAGACCTTGCAGAGCTGGGCCAGCAGCCATTGGAAACCTGCAAACCTCTATTGATATGATAGGTAATGACTATATTGAAGTTTGCTGAAATAATTGGAGACCATTTCAGGTCCTCTTTTAACCTTTCTAAAATCCTACTGTCCTATGCTATTAGGTGCAATGCCTGCAAGCAGTGAAATGCAATGGAAGAAGCTGCAGGGAAAAAAATAAATAGCATGAGTGATGTCTTAGTTGGCTGAAAATCATCTTGTGTGTGTGTCCACATGAGAAACAGTCAGATTCGGCAGCTGGTACCTTTGGGATGGGGCCTTAGTCAGCTTAAGGGAGTCATTCATCCAATCATTTCTGGTCCTATCTTCCTTCTGCCCTATCTCAGGAGTCATGCTGGTGAGGTCCCAGTATTCCCTCACATCACTGGGTAGGTGTCAGGTAGGAACTCCCAGCAGCTTGCAACGTCAGGAGATGAGAACATCTCTCCTGAGTCATGGGAGGAGCAGCCTGTGTCCCATAGTTGTCTGCCACTGAGTTAGCTTAAAGGCAGACGTGTTCCATGACTAACCCAGGAAGAATGTGGCTGGTGTACTGGCTGGCAAGGGGGGGTGTGTGTGTGTGAGTGACATGGTTGTCTGTGGTGTGAAATCATAATTAATCAACTGCAGGCTTCAGGACACTGGGGAGAAGGATTAAAACCTGATTTCAGGATACATAGTGAGATTGGTTTTGAAGCAGGAGGTGCTGGGAACTTCTCCTGAACCACAGTGAAGTCTGAGAATCCATCACAGAAAAAACAGAGGTCCTACAATATTCAGGACAAGGTTTGCATAGAAATTACAGCCAGCCAGTATCTGCTGTGTTGTTTTCATGTTGAGTCATGCTACTGAACACACCAGGTGAGTAGGAATGAAGGTCCTGCACAGCGTGAGGAGCTCGTGCTGCTGACATAACCCAAAACCTTGGGTGAGATGATGACAGCTATTTTTCCTCATGGCTCTTCAACCTTTGGAAAAGCCCCTCCAAACTTTGGAAAGCTCTCAAACTTTGGAAAAGCCTCTCCAAACTTTTGAAAGATCTCAAACTTTGGAAAAACCTCTCCAAAGCAGATGATACTTGGCTAGAACAAGGTTTGGAGCTGTGGATGTGACCTCAGCCATAACGTCACACACAGGAAAAAGAACACTGACAAATTATGTAATTTAAGCCCTTATTTAGGCAGCAAACTCCTCACCCTGGGCTATGCAAGCTTTATTCCTGTCCCTGTGATTCTAATTAGGCTGTTAATCAGTGTATATATCACTTGGCATCAGCAAAGACCAAAGATCTAGGCTTAAAACAACAACCACTTCAGGGCTCTGGGTTTCCTTTTGGGGGAACTGTTTGGTTTTTGCAGCTTGTACAACATCTGGCAGCAATTCATCAATCCTTTGGTATGGTGGGTCATGTTCTTGGCTGTAATGGTGTCATTGCATAGCTATCTTCCTAATCATGTTGTTAGAATCCATGAGATCAGGCAGAAACAGCCTTTGGTCTCTGCCTAATGGGCCACCCAGCTGACCCTGTTTATGTTGTTGAGCCTTTCCTGCTCCATCTGTGGCTCAGTTGTTCCTCAGTTTGAATGGATGCCATCGATTTCTCCTCCCTAGGTCTCTACCAAAACTCATCTTGCCAGTTTTGGGACGTCCCTCTGATCTGTAAAGACTATTTTGGATTTTGATCCCAGCCGTACAAGTCCTTGCAGGCTCTCCAGCTCGGTGCCACCCACAAGCTTTGTGAGTAGACTTTCTTCCTCCCCTTCTGTTATTAATTGGCTGTTTCTGTCCTATCCCTCAGTCACCCTGTCAAAGAAAAAAGGAAGTTGGGTCAAGCCATGCTGGTGGGTTTTTTGAACACCTAATTATCTTCCAAAAGCTTGAAATCCTTATTTGTGCCAGGATCCTTCCAGGGATCAAAGTTTGGTTTAACGGGTCCTTCAGTTTTGGTTTTCAATAGCTCAGTGCTGTTCATCTCCAGGTGTTTAGGGACTTGCTTGTCCTCCACTGGTCCAGTATTGCTCAGATGCTCTGTTGCCCATTCCTTCAGATGCTTGCCTGTCTCCTCCAAGCAGCCATTCTATAGGACCTGGTTCTAGAAGAAGACCTCCATACTCTCCTGCTTTCCTACCTCCTTTAAGCTTTTGCTTGAACAAAAGTGGCTTTCAGATGGAGAACAGCACGACTCAATTCCATCAACAGCACAGGTCCTTCCTCTGTCTTTATGGAAATTGGATCAAACCTTCACAGAAGATATTGTAATAATTAATTAGTTAGGTACCACTTGTCAGGGAGGTTCCTCACAGAAGTTCAAAGTCTGTTGGGAGTGGCTGAGGTCATGAAATCATTTTAATTGTTGGTGCAGGACTTGAGAGAGATTTTTCTCAAGAGAGCAGTGCAGAGATGCTTATTTAAGCAAGATGCTACATTTTGTGTGAAAAGTCTTAAAACAAAAGATTTACTGTTTCATAACCAATTACTTGATCCTCAACAGAGCTTTGGTTTTCTACTGAGGCTCTGTCCTCTCATCTCCTCTGAGAATTTGGAGCTAGGGGAAAATTTTACTCTATTTTATTGTTTATTTTCTTCTTAACAAAGAGAAGTTTATATATGAAGAGGTAAAGATGGGAAACAAACCTTTGCACAAGTAAAGAACACAGAGATCTGACTGACCTCTCCTTACATCTGAGAAAATCAGGAGAATTCAGAGTCCAGGTTTTGTCTCTCCAAACAGTTTCAGGGTCTGAAGCACAACTGTTCATATGAATGAGAAATAGAGAATGAGCACTTAAGTTTTGATACCAAAAAAACCCCAAAGCAAAACCCCCAAATAGGAGAAGTTAAAAGTAATATATGCCTGAGCAGAATCACATTGGCTGCTACAGTAACTGCAGAATCAGAGTTAATGTTCATGTAACTCTTTGAAAAGTCAAAAGTGAACATGAAATGGATTTTTAAAAAACATTTCTTTTAAATTTGTTAACAAGAAAATTAATTATGTTTAACTCTTCATTTAGTAGATGGTAACCTAGTAACTACAAGTAAGGTATCAATGAAAAATAATGCGAAATAATAATTTATTCAGTGAAACAACAGAATTATCAGGAGATTTCTCATCTGGGAAGTTCAGGAGATGCCACCACTGGAGGCCTGGAGCAGGCAAGCTTCTGTAAGCATGGCCTTGGTGACTCTGCCTGGGGTGAAGGAAGGAGTAGAGTTTTAAATTCCAGCCCTGTGACCCAAGGGATATCTGAGTAATTAAGTGTTACCTCAGTGTGGGGCATGAGAATCAAATCCCGTTGCTGTCTAAGGAAACTGGAAACCACGTCCCAAGCTCTGCTGAAGAACGTTTTCTCTAGTGTGGGTTCCTCTCATTTCCCTCCAGGATGAGCTGTCCTACCATGTACTGACGAGAGACCATGGTGGGCCAGCGGTTGGGATCTCCTGTGAGATGGAGAGGTCTGGGTTTCAGACCCAACACCAACCAAAATGAAGCCCTAATCAAGGTACAAGGATGAGTCACTTCTGCTCACCCTTCTGACTGTATTTCTCTGTAGGATGTGACACCCGTAACTTGGCAACCCAGCGCTGGTGACATCACTCAATCTTTTTGCAACAAGTTTGGCAGCCATAGAAGATGCCTTACAGGAAAAAGAGCTCACACCACAGGCGCTGGATTCCTAAATCATGTGGTTGTGTGCTCTGCTTGTCATCCCCTCCTCAGGGATTTTATTAGCATGGGGGTTAATTTCAGCCAAAGTTGACTGAGGTTAAGTATCTCAAAAACACAGAGTTCCTACGAGTCCCACAAAAATTGATGTCCACGAAGAGCAGATTAGTGACCCCACTAAGAGACTCAGTGTTATCACCAGAGGAAAGAGCCATCAGAAATCACTCTCTAAGTCCCACTGCTCATGAAGTTGCTAACTCCTACTTGTTATTACTTGTCTTCACAAAAACACCGCCTGTCTTCTGCCTCAGGCATCTGTTACAAGTGCTACTGAAGATGTCCTCTCAGAAGGAAAACAATTATTTTAATAGCTCCTTTAAATATAAAAGACAGGCACTGCAGTTCATCAGCTGCCTTTCTGAGTCCTTCCCTGTTAAAAGCCCAGTGCAGAAGGTTTGAAAACAGTCCCTAGGAGGGTGATTGCTCCTCAGCATCAAGCTCTCTGCTCCCAAAGGCCAAGGGAGAGCTGGAAAGGCTCTGCTGTCACATGGTGGGTTGGTAGGAACTGCAATTGCTGCCCGAAGACTGAAGGCAAACTCTGTGGTATTTTGTTGAGCAACATCTCCTGGCTCCTTCTAGCCCTCAGCAACAGAGTTTATTTGTCTAGAGTCTTTTGGTGCATTTTGGAAAATGTGGAAATAGATTAATAGCTTTTTTTAGGACCGTCTTAAAATGCTGAGAAGTTACACTTTTAAAATGTAGTGGCCTCTAGGCTGATTCTTTGCATGAATTAAGTGAAACGACGTTGCTCTGCAGTATCTGCACCATTATGGGTTCAAGCAATGCCATATCCTCCTTAAGTATTGCATTTATAGGCTCCAAGTGCTGCAGGACCTCCTTCCTATGGAAAAAAATTAGTTTTGTTCTCTCCTTTTTGAACAATTCCTGCAGGGAAGAGAAGTTTGAGACCTCCAGAGCTGGCAAGCAGATGACACGATCTTGTGCAAGCAGGAGCTAGGTGCTAGAGGACTAGGTGACCCTGCTTTAGCAGGGAGTGTTGGACTAGATGGTCTCCAGAGGTCCCTTCCCACCCCTACCATTCTGTGATTCTGTGTGATTCTTTGGCACTACCCTACCCCTGCATTTCTCACGTGGGCACCTGCTTGTCCCAGTGTCACCCAACCCTTCAGGAACCTGTTCCACTAGCTGCTTGAGGGGACAGAGTTTGAGTTGTTCAGCCCAGGCGGGCTCTAGACAGTGGCCAAGCAAGTCCAAGATTAACAAGTGGCTGCTGGGCAGTGATTAAACTGTTGTTCTGTAGCTGTTTGCTTCATAACTCTCTTCAGTGCTGCACAAACCCACTCTACGTGATGGGCGATGGCTGCTCCCAAGGGCCTTTTGCAGGTGTCCACCCTTCCCACTGCCCAGCCCTGCGAGGTCCTCCCCAGATTCACACCCTCAGAGCAGCAAAGCTCCATTTTGTCTTTGCTGAGAGGTTTTTAAGCCAGCCCTGGCAGGCAGCCAGCTGCTTGGTAGGCAGAGAGCTGAGGATCCTGAGGAATAAGCCACCCACTGCGTCTCAGAGCCCTCTAACCTGTTGGGGCTGGTGGAGATCCATGAATCCCAGATTGGTGGCCACTTGCCACGTTAGGTGCCGAGCAGCTCAGGGGGGCTCCCTGCCAGCCAGTGAGCACCAGCAGACCCTGAGATCAATCACTTCCTGAATAAATTTAAATACCCTGGGCTTTAAATAAGCTGATCGAAGCTAAAATCTGGTATCTTCCTGGATCTCACAAGATTTATTTTCTGCTGCCTACACTGGCTGTCAATAATTTCACCATTGTTTTTTTCAATCATTTACTGGCTGCACCCCATTTTTAGCTTTCTCATGTTAGCTGATTGCCCAACACTGAAGTCAAGCCAATCAATGACTTTTTTTTTTTTTAACCTTTTAAAATATAAACCAAACTTTTGCCTTTTCACGTCTTCTGGCACTTCCCCAAAATATAAAGATGTGTCAAGAGTTGACTCAGAGCTCAAGCAGCTTCTCATAACTGCCGTTTTCATAATATTGACAAAAAAATAAGGGTAGGGGGCTAATGGAGTGATAACCTCCCTTCTCCCCCCTGCACCCCACATTAGCACGGGTCATACTCTGGATTCAGGTTGGAGCAACCTGATGTAGTTGAAGATGTTCCTGCTCAGTGCAGGGGGGTTGGACTCGATGGCCTTTAAAGGTCTTCTCCAACCCCAAGCATTCTATGTATTTTTCATAGAATTTTTCATTTTCCATTCAAGTTAACGGAAATTAAAAGGAACCTAAAATGAAAGGCTGGATTTGTTGAGCTTCTTGAGGAAGGAGGAGAGGAGCCCAGGCTGCAGAGAGGCTTTCAGCTTGCACAGGGACCCCGCTGCCTGGACATTTGCAGTAGATATTCTGCTGCAGATCACACATTTCTCTTCTGCTTGCCTGAGCAATAGAGCTAGCAAATTATCATTATGGGAACGGGTACTGCGGCTGCATTAGGGTATTGGCTCTTTGCTGACTGCTGGAGTGGAGAAAGTGCTCGCTTAGGTGATTAAATGCTTCCACATCTACTGGAAAGTGCTCTGTGCTCTGTGATAACAGCGGCCAATGCAGCAGGAGTCACGCTGGGCCTAATCCTGCTGGGATGATGCCGGTGCAGAGCTGGAAACAATTAAGCATCCAAACAAGTATTCTTTGTGAGGCAATGTTATTGCGGTAATAGCTCCGCAAGCTGTTATCTCGATGGAGAACAGACTCTTCTGCTTCCTACAGCAGGTCATTTCCAATTGATCCAGGCTGCTGAAATAAGTGTTGAAGCTGAAAAGCACCAGAATCCATCTGAGGCATCATCTACGTTGCAGGCAGCACTAGGTTTTCTGTGTTTCAGAGAGGAGGAACATCTCTGGAAAGAAAATAATAGATGTCCCTCTCGTCCAGCACTTTCTGTTGTCATCAGCTACTCATCGTTTTGTGATTCTGCAGCATCAAGATAACTTGTGAGATTGGATGCAGTTGAGGAAGTGGAGCTCAGAGAGATGCAATGAGTGTCACATCACCTAATCCTAGAATGTTTTGAGCTGGAAGGGATCTTTAAAGGCCATCTAGTCCAACCCCCCTGCAGGGACCAGGGACATCTGCAACTAGAGCAGGTTGCTCAGAGTTCTGTCCAACCTGACCTGGAATGGTTCCAGGGATGGGGCTTCTGGGCAACCTGGGCCAGGGTTTCACCACTCTCAGCATAAAAAATTTCTTCCTTCTATCTAGTCTAAAGCTCTCCTCTTGTGATTTAAAACCATCACCCCTTGTCCTGTCCCAACAGGCTTTGCCACAAAGTCTGTCCCCATCTTTCTTATAAACTCCCTTTAAGTACTAGAAGGCCACAAGAAGGTCTCCCTGGAGCCTTCTTTTCTCCAGGCTGAACAACCCAAACTCTCTCAGCCTGGCCTCCCAGCAGAGAGGTTCCAGCCCTCCCATCATTGCTGCTCCTCTGGTCCTGCTCAATCAGATCTATGTCTCTCCTGTGCTGAGGACTCCAGAGCTGGCCCCAGCACTGCAGGGGGGTCTCCCCAGAGCAGAGGTTCAGGATCCTCTCCCTCACCCTGCTGCCCACGCTGCTGGGGATACAGCCTGGGAGGACATTGGCATCTGGGCTGTTAGTGCATGTTGCTGACTCATCTCCAGCTTTTCCCCTCCAGCACCCCCAAGTCCTTCTCCACAAGGCTGATTAAGCCACTAGGACAAGCTGTTTAATTTCCATTAGAGGCCCAACCAAGAGTCTTGATGTTGAAAACACACGCACACCATATTCTGCCCAGCTAACAGAACTATCTGTCCCCTGTCAGCACCAGGGTGCGTAGCTGGCGTCTGCAGCATACGTTGCTCTTTCTTTCAGTTTTCCTCCCCCTTCCTTTCAATTACACCCACCGGTGATATTTTGGGTTCATTGACATTGCAGTCACTCCTGTGTGGGCACAGCCAAGCTAGTTTCGAATGAGCTAATTTGGCTGGGGATAGCTCTGCAGCTTGGGACTCGATGCAGTGGGAGCTGGGTGAATACTTCAACTGCTGGTGGGGCTGCTGAGGGACTCAATGGACTATGTCAAAGCCAGCTCAGGCACACGGGTGATGCACAATTGGTGCAGAATGGTCTCAGATGGGGGCTGTGGTGGACCTAGTGTGCAGATGTAATATGTCCAGAAGCACCATCCAGTGGGGAGATCTGAAAGGAGCCTCTCGTCTGCTGGAGATGTGAAAGAAAAAAAAAAGAAAAAGCAGACTTTACCCAGGTGTATGAAAGCGTAGAGCCTGCAACAGCAAAAAAAAAAAAGAGAAAAAAAGCAGTGGAAGAGGTGGAAGAGACTGATGAGGCTTTCATGAGGTTTGAAAACACTCAGAATCATAGAACCGTTTAGGCTGGAAAAGACTTGTAAGATCACTGAGACCAGCTGTGGAGAGGCGAGCCCGAGGAACTTCAGGGAAGGGAATGCTGCAGAGAGCATCTGAGCACCTGAGACCAGGGTCCCGTTCACCTGGAGGAAAAGAAAACCCTGCCCTTAATAGGCAGGGGAGGCATTTTGGGTGCCCCTGGGCACTGCGAGCCTGGCCCCACCTTTCAAGGGTGAATGTCCACGCGGGGAAGGCGGAGGTCACCCCTCCTCATCCTCTCCAGGTGGGGCGGGATGGGTGGTGGATCCCACCAGAGCCAGGACTCCGGGGTGGGGTACGAAGGAGGGTGGGACCCACTGGAGATAGAGCCAGGGTCCCGGGATGGGATGGGAGGGCTGGGAGGTCCCACTGGAGGCAGAATCAGGACACCGGGGTGGGATGGGTGGTGGATTCCACCAGAGCCAGGACTCCGGGGTGGGGTACGAAGGGGGGTGGGACCCACTGGAGATAGAGCCAGGGTCCCGGGATGGGATGGGAGGGCTGGGAGGTCCCACTGNGGCGGGCGCGTCGCGGGAGCCGCCCCGGGAGGGAGGCGGTGGCGGCGGCTGCCGGCCCCGCCCCACCGAGCCGAGGGGGCGGGAGCTCCCGCCGGGCTGCTACTACTACCGGCTGCGGGGCAGCGGCGGGAGCCGCCGGGGGCTGGAGCTGGAACCGGAGCCGAGCGGACAGCGTCTGCGGCGGCCCCTCTGGAGCCGAGGAGGAGGAAGAAGGGAGCGGGGGCCCCTCCGCGGGGCCCGCCTGAACCGGGTCTCTCCGCAGGGTGCCCCGCGGTCCGTCGGTCCCCGGGGCTTCCATGAGCCGCGGGCGGGCAGCGCCCTTCGCCCGCCGCCGCCGAGCCCCCCGGAGGCGGTGAGATGGGGGGCAGCCTGGGCTGCCACCGCTCCATCCCCCGCGACCCGGCCGACCTGTGCCACAGCCGCAAGTTCAGCGCGGCGTGTAACTTCAGCAACATCCTGGTCAACCAGGAGCGCCTCAACATCAACACGGCCACGGAGGAGGAGCTGATGACCCTCCCTGGGGTCACCCGGGTGGTGGCCCAGAACATCGTGGAGTACCGGGAGTACATCGGCGGCTTCAAGAAAGTGGAGGACCTGGCGCTGGTGAGCGGGGTGGGGGCGGCCAAGCTGGAGCAGGTCAAGTTCGAGATCTGCGTGAGCTCCAAGGGCAGCTCTGCGCAGCACTCGCCCAGCTCCCTGCGCAAGGACCTGGCCTCGGAGCATCACCTCTCGGCCACCAAGATCAACATCAACACGGCCACCCCGGCCCAGCTCATGAGCATCCGCGGCATCACCGAGAAGATCGCCAACAGCATCGTGGACTACCGGAAAGAGCACGGGCCCTTCAAAAGTATCGAGGACCTGGTGAGGATGGACTGCATCAATTCCTCCTTTCTGGACAAAATCAGGCATCAGATTTTCGCGGAGAGGTCCCGGCCCCCTTCGACGAACACCAATGGTGGCCTCAACTTCACGGCTAAGCCTCACCCCAGCCCCACTTCTCTCAGCCTCCAGAGCGAGGACTTGGACTTTCCTCCTGGGGGTCCGACCCAGATCATATCCACTCGGCCCTCTGTGGAGATGTTTGGTGGGGTGAGAGATGGGAGACCCGTCCTGAGGGTGGCTACCTGGAACCTGCAGAGCTGCTCCATTGAGAAAGCCAACAACCCCGGTGTGCGGGAGGTCGTGTGCATGACGCTGCTGGAGAACAGGTAAGAGGCAGCACCTGATCTGTAGACCCAACTCAGGTTGATGCCTTTTGGGTGCTCTAGAGTCCTGTGGTTATCCTAGTGGGACTTGGGAGTATTAAATGTTTCCGACTTCTTGCATGGAACCCTGGTTGATTCTTAATGCTGAGACTGTAGTGATTGTCCCTTGATAAAGCTGCTATAGTCCTTGAAAGGTGGTGGACCTCTTGAGGAGGTAGGTGTGTACACACATCTGTGCAGGGAAGACTTAGCCATTCAGTCAGTTATGGTGGGCCTGTTAATGGTTGGTCAAGGACTGTTTCTTTGCCAGGAGCCTTTTGAACAAGTCACAGAAGACTGTTTTTCCTGACAGAAGCTGGAGGGGAATAGCAGGGAAAGGGCTGCTCTGTATGTACCCTTTTTCTTACGGTGTTTCCCAGAGCATCTTGCTGCTAGTTTGGAAGGCAGGATGCAGTGTTACATCTGCCTCTCTTGGAGCTGCCAAGCTGAGACCAGCCAGTGTCTCTTCTTCAGAACTCTTGGTTTGGGTTGTGATCTCCTGCATTAGGGCTGTGGTTTGCTTTCCCTCAGATCTGCTTCTCAAATCAAAAACTCTTGAGAGCACAGTCAGGATGGTTTGGGCTGTGTAACAAGCATGGAATGCCACAGCTGGTCCCACAAGGGTGACACAGCTCATTAATGAGTGGTCATGGGGCATCTGCTGAGCTGGAGGGACTGATTATCCTTGGGGGTGCAAGACGTGGGTCAGCTGCTTGGGGAGGTCATGCTGGCCCCTGCCAGGCAAGCCCCTGATTTCACAGAGCTGGTGGGCACAGAGCAAGGGCTGTTTGTGATGCAGTCAAGTGTGGTGGTACTTCTGGAGTTAATGGCCGAGAAAGCTGCAAGCTGAATTTACTTTTATTTTTTGTAAGGTGATCAAGCAATAGCGCCGGAGATGTCTCTCTTGCTAAACTTTCTGCTTCATGCAGAAATGTAGGAACGCAACGAGGATTTTGAAGCAACTCTCACCCTTTTTTTTTTTTTCCCTGCCCTGTGTGAAATCTGTCCCAGCTCTGGCATTTCGTTCACAGCGTTGGGAAACTTAACTTCTCTCTCTGGCTGCCATTCAAACTTCCAGCTGGAAATGAAGAGGGGCCAGGGGACTCTCGGACTTCTGCAGAAGAGGGTGGGTGGGAATTGCTGATGAATCACTGGTGGTGCTGAGAGCTCTCTCCTTTTTCAGTAATATGCTGAATAATGGCTCTTGCTGGTGCTGTTGTGGAGGTCAGGCAGGTGAGGAGGACGGTGACAATCATGTGGTGTCCTGGGCTGTGGTACAGTCTTTGTGGTCAAGGATATCTCTGCTGTGCACTGCTCAGGAGCCCGATGCTCCCACGTAGGAAGCATCTGTCATCTCGCAGCAATCACTGTTCCATAGCCAAAATGAAGATGATAGCCCAGCAGGGGTGTTCAGATGTTACGTTGATGGCTTCAGCCTAACATCTCAGTGTTCCTCAGCTGCTCTGCTACTTCAGGTCCCCTGTGCTTCCCCCTTGGCCACCGCTCTCCTCTTGTCAGCAGTTGGTTGGCTGGAGTGGACCTTGGGATGAAGTTTGGTGGGGTTGGGCGTTGGGGTGCTTGGTTGCTCTGAGTGGTGTGAAAGGGTCTTTCTGACCCTTTGAAGTTTAAAAGGAGCATGATGCATTAGTTTTTATTCTTGGTTGGGTTTTTTTGCACGTATTCCTGCAGTCAATCACTCAGGGAGAGTACGAGGCGATTGTTCTCTGTACCTGATCTTATTTGTGATAACATGAGAAGCTGGAAAGAAATGTGAGTAATGTGCATCCCCAGACAAGCCTGCAGAGCTTTCCTGGGAAATGTAAATGTGGGAACAGAGAAAATCAATATAGTGCAGGAAAAAAGTATACGTTGGGAAAAGTCATACTCAGCACCTTCAGGGAGGAATTTCCTCTTGCTTGTGCTGGTGTTGCTGAGGTCAGTGGAGCTTTGCAGCTGTAAACCAGCCTCAGCTGAGACCACAAACTGCCTTCTTTCAGTGTGTGAACTCCATGGTGTCCCTCACAGCTCTGGTCATGTACCCTGGGAACTGATAAAACATAAACTAATTAGTTTGTAAACTAATCTTTGCCCAGGTAAATAAACTTTGGTTGATACTCAGCAGGAGAAATTCATCTCTTGCTTCTGCAAGCAAGAATACACCACTGCCCGGGGCTCACCAGGACTTCAGCCTTGTGAAATCCATGGGGTGGGCTCTCAAAGCACTCTGTGCACTCAGTGGATGTCCCACACGTGTTGCTGAAGTCCCAGCTCTGACCCAAGCTGTTGCCTGGTAGATCTGAAGGCTGTTTAGCCCGACAGCAGGCAGATGCTCTCATGATGGCACCTGCTTGCTGATGTACTTTGTGCACAGCCACCCTCATCTATGAAGCATGCTCTTGCATGCTGGTCCCTCATAGTCTGGGGTGGTCTCAGGTAGTCCAGGGTGGTTTGGGGAGCTGGAATATTGCCTTCCTGCAGTACTGTTGGAGGACCTACTTCACCTGGCTTTTTAAGTTCAAGAAAACTGTATAAAGAGCAGTGAAGAATCTTAATTTGACATCTCAGGGACTTTCTTGCTGGTTGAAAGGCTGGTTTGGGGTTTGCTTTGGGCTTTGTTGTTTTTCTTTTTCATGACCAGTTCACAGCAAGTAGCTTTGAGACCCCTTGGGCTTGTTCTTTCAGGCATTAACAATGAGGAAAATTACTCCTTGTTTCCAAGTGAGTCTAGAAGATGAAGGTCCTCTTGTCTTCCAGCCCTGCACAGCCTTTGCACTGAGGGAACAGTTGTGCAGGAAGGAAAAAGGTCTGTGCCTTCCTTCAAAACAAACAAAAAGCAAGAAAACGTCGTCTCGTCGAGTAATCTACTGGAGAGAGGAGGGGAAAAAACCCACCCCAAACCCTTCATACTTGTGCCCAGAAGTTCTGAACTTCTGAGGAGCAGCAAAGGGAATGTATAGCAGATCAGTCAGTGTGCCTACTACCGCTAAGCTATTTTGAAATTCATCACTGCAGTGCAAAGATAATGAAATACAGTGAGGTCCTCACCCTCTTCCTCGTATTACAAGGATCTATGTTTATCCCAGTGTTTGGAGTGGAGGAACGAGGTGTTTTCATTCAGAGGACTAGGAGGTAATTTTAGAAGAGATTAACGTGATGAATGTGGAGGTGAGCGTGACGCGTAATTGGATTAAAGTGTCAAATGTGGGGTGAATTTGCCCAAACCTGAGATGTTTCTTGCAGGTGTGATCTGGCCAATCTGGGGTTTGTGGACAGGGGGTCAGAGCTGGCCTGTCTCTGGGGATGCAGGTCATCCCTTCCAGCTGACCTTCCATGTCCTCCTCATTCTGGAGAGGGTGAAGAAACCAACAGCTTCTTCTCACTGAAATAGAAAAATGTAGAGTTAAGATAGCATGATTTAAAGGGTGAGCAAGTTTAGATCAATGGCAGCAAGTGTCTCCATGAGAAGGATTAATAACCCCTGTGGAGATGTTTCCTCTGGCCAAGGTCAGTGGAGGTGCCTCAGGTCCGTAGGGAAGGGCCCTCTTTCCACTCCTCATCCATACCTGCCTGTCCCTCCTGGCTGTAAACCAAGCTCATGACCCCACGACCACTCTTTTTGGCTGTTACATGCTGGGGTGTGCATCACCAACCAATCCACAGAGTGTGCTGATGGTGCATCCTCTAGTTTAGTTGCTTGCTTGAAAGTTTGCTGGTGGCTGAGGGCAGTGATCAGTTGTGCTCCTTCCCCAGCATGGTTTGCAGCAGAGGTTTTCCAGCTGGATTTTGTTCTGCTTTATAATACCGAGCAGTAACTTTGTGAAGACCTCTTAATTTTTAATTTTTTTTTTTTTTCTTTAAGCACACTTTGCAGTTGAGTAAATGAAAACTAATAGAGGGTCTGAAAGGCAGAACTTGCACTCACTCTCAAAAATAAAGTTTAAAAATGAGAGAGGGAAGAGGGGGGTGTGTGGCAGGACAGTGGTGGGATACTAAGGTGGAGACTCAGGTTCATGGAACCCAGCTCTATTTTCTTCCAGATATCAAGTAGTTCAGGCTGCTCATTCCTTGGTCCTTGCTTTGGCCAGCTTCTTGGTGTGGTTACATCTTCTAGGTGCCAAAGGTATAACTAATAAAGCCTTAACACTATTGCAAAAATCACAGAACCATAGAAGAGCCCAGGATGGAAGGGACCTCAAAAGATCATTTGGCCCAACCTTTGGTGGGAAATGGAGCCTGGAAGAAATTATCTAGCACCCTATCCAGTCCTACCTTGAAAATCTCCAGTGGTGGAGGCTCTTCTGCATTCCTGGGGAGGTTGTTCCAATGATTGCTGTCACTGTAAGTTATTTTTTGTTTTCCTCTTTTTGGCTTACAGTGAGTTTCTATGCTTACCCTTTAGGAACATGTCAGCCCCAGTTCTTCTCCTAGCTTTGTAACCAGTTAGCTGTTTTCACTTTGGTTAGATAGAACTCTCTCAAAGGTAAGAAGTTAACCTCAATTTCTGTGGCTCAGAGACCTAAAATCTGTGTTCCCACTGGGGAAAGGGTAGGTAAACCTCAGCCCAAAATTGCCTCCTGGGAAGCAGTGGGTGGAGAGGCAGTCTCCAGGTAACCTTGTTGTGCCACCATACTCAGAAGCTCTTCTTCCTAGTCCTACCTACCCCAGGTAGGTGTCCCAAGGGAGTGGTCGGACTAAGCACATCCTTTCATCACCAAAAAAAAGCTAATCTCCTGAGTCATCATCCAGAGAACATCTTTCTAGTAGGAGGTGAGGAAAAATCCATCTCACTCATGTCCCAACACTAGGAGAACCACTTTCCCATTGCTCCCCTACCTTGAATAACAGGGTGGGGGGGTTTGTTTTCCTCTCCAATCTCAGTCTGGACCGAGAGGTGGGGTCATTACAAGGGGCAATCACTTACTCCTGGGGTTAGATGCTTTGTGTGGGAAGGGGTGTGGTGTGGCACCTTGCCTCTTGGCTTGTAGCTGTATTTCCTAGCAGGATGACAGAAAAGGATCACACACCCCAAACAGACATCATGGTAGAGTATTGTAGTAGTGATGGTTGTACTTGCAGACTCTGGAGGCTCAGCACCAGCTTGTATTTGTTATTTCTACTCTGTCACTGCAGCTCTGGTGCCCCAGCAAAGCCCTAAAGTGCATCTGGTTTATGTCTCCTTCTACAGCTGCTTCGTTTTTCTCTGCCGGGTTAGTGCTGAGCCCTGCCAAGAATAATTCCCCTGCAAGAAAAGATCAGGAAAGAGGGGCCTGGCTGGAGTAACCTGACCGTGCTAATAAGTCTTAAATGGCAAAAGAACAAATACACCCTCTCCCCCTTACGTAACAGGGAGGAAATCCTGCCTCCTGCAACTTCAGAAAAAAACTCGAGAAAAAAGGAATTGTCAGATGGTATCTTCTGTGTGAGCTTCACAAAGGGATTTTTATGAGCCAGAGAAAGACAGATGCATGTAAAGCCACCAGTAATTTGCACTTTCTGATACCTCTGAGAATAAAAAAAGAGCTAGTGTGTTTGGGGTTTTTTTGGGTTGGCTTTGGGGGCCTTTTTTTGGCCTCCACTTGTATGAAATCAACCATATAGTACTTGCTGGAGATTAGTGGGAGACTGAAGCTGCCTTCTGTGTACCATCTGGCAGGGGAAAGCAGCAGGATCTCCTCAGGTCAGACCCTGGGTTACATGATTTTCCAGTGAAATGAAACTCCCCTGATTTCCTCTTGTGCAGGATTTGGCCCATTCATTTCTCTGTGTCAAATCATACGAAGACTGTGGAGCTCAGGGCTAAAAATCATGATTATATACCTGGGGATTAGGGCTCCTCTGCAGTGTTGCTCTCATCTTGTGTAGGGATCCCAGCTCCTTCCAGGACTGCAGCTGGGAAACAGGTGATGTTAGTTAAATTAATTAAATTTCATTTCTAAACCTCTGCTTCATATGGATGCAGTACTGAGATCCTCTATATGGTCATCGCCTGCTCCTCTTATAGGAGGTAGGTCCAAGATACTTTAAAACCCCAGAGTCTTTGCAGGAGAGATCAAAAGCAGTGAGTGGGTGGATTTACAGCAAGATCATGAAGGGTGTACACCATCCCAGACTCTTGGAGAAGGCATCTGGAGCCGCATGCTCTGCAAGAGATCTTGGAGGTGGATGCACTGAGCTGTCTGATCTTGCTTGGTCTCTGTTGGTAGCTGTGGATCTGGGGGGTTGCCACAGTTCCTACAACTTTCCTCCCCTGGACATGACACAGGAAGGTAGGACAGGCCCTTAAAGTCATCCCTGAGAAACCTTCCCAGGGGTTTTCTCTTCCAAAGGAAGATCTGGGCATCTTGACTTTGAACATCTGCCTCTCTCCTCAGTTTTATCCCTCAAACATCAGAGAAGCTGTATCCAACCAGCCATTTTTATCTACTTTAAAGTTGAGAATGTGGCTGGAAAAATGGTCTGGTTAAAGGCCAGTTCACCCATATAAAATAAAATGTTTAAAAGGAGAAAAAATAAGGTTTAATCATACCCTGCCACTGTTAGTTGTGCCATAAAGCCTGACTAAAACGGACCAGATGAGTGGGGAGAGTGGTTATTCATATATTATTTTTCCTCCCAACATGTGTGCTGGATACATCTGGCAGCACTTAATGGCTGCATGGTTTCAATCCATACCTGCTGGGCTGTTCTGCAATTCCACACATTTCTTTCATGTCCCTGGTTTCAAGTTGCAGATCGCAGGTATTTCAGTAAACCAGAGCTGCTGCCTTGCTCCTGCAGATCCTGCATCCCACGTGGCAAAGGTTGAATGGGTTGGCTGATTTAGGGTAATAAATTGGTGAATTAGTAAGTGATGCTTTACTGCCAGCTCCTGCATCATGACCAGAGGCCACAAGGCTATAACCTCATCCTGCCAGGCTTCTCAGAAAGCTTGTGCCACATGATTGCAGGAGGAGGACAAGATATCTGAGCTCCATCCTGTCAACAGAACTCTTTAATGCTCTGTTGTTCCTCTGTGGTTTGGGAGCTCACCCTATGGCTGCAGGAAGGGTGGTTTTCTAGCTTTGGCTTTAAGAAGAGCGATAGAATCATAGAATTATAGAATGTTTTAGGCTGGAAGGGACCTCTAGAGGTCATCTGGTCCAACCTCCCTACACACGTAGGGACATCTTTTCCTGGGGCAGCCTGCTCAGAGCCCCATCAAGCCTGACCTTGAATGACTCCAGAGATGGGGCCTCCACCACGTCTCTGGGCAGCCCATTCCACTGATCTATCACCCTCATGTTAAAGAACTTTTTTCTAATATCCAATCTAAATCTACCCTTTCCTAGCTTAAAGTGACTCCTTGTCCTATCGTTACAAACCCTTTTGAATAGACCTTCAATAGGATCATTTCTGGAGGCAAAAGCTGCTGGTGTTCCTACCAGGAAAGAAAGATCAAGGGACTACAAGCATGGGAATGAAATACTCCAAGTTCCTGAAAAGGTGCGAGTGGGAACTCGGTCAGTCCCTCTTAACGAGAGGAAAACAGTCTCTGCAACCAAGTGCTGGTCTGGCTCACCATGGACACGGGTCTCCAGCTGGGTTAAACAGGGACATTGAGGAGAAAATCTGGTTTTACAGATTTAGCTGCACACTTCTTGCTGGAGTTGGGCTTCGGCGTGTTTCCTACAGCTGCATTGTTCGGAGAACCCTCCTTCTCCAGCCTCTAATTAGCATTTCTCTGGGAGTCCTGCCCAAATAATGATTTCAAGGCTTGGCTGGATGAGCAGAGGGACGTTGACAGGGCCCAGATTACATTAAGTTATTTTTCAGTCTGTTGTTCGTTGCAGTGCAGGTGTGAGCACAGTGTCCTGACTGAAATAATGACAATACAACACACCGCAGCAATTTCTCAGCACTGTTCTGTGCTGTGGTGATGGAGATCAGAACTGTGGCACATTATTAATAACGGGGATTAAAAATAGGAGCTTCTTCATGATTAGATTTCCTTTATTTATTATTTCGTATGAGGGACTTTGTTTGAATAATAGCTGGTGATCCCCACAGATTTATTAGAGAATTAAAGCATTTGGTGGCTTGGCTGAGGGGAGGGTGAGACCTATTGAAGGTTTCCTTTCCAGCATTGCAGGTCTGGATGTGCTTTCCACCAGGCTTTGGTCTGGTCCCCTCTGTCATCTCATGATGGGTTCTGAAATGCCCTTTAAGCCGCCACAAGCAGGGTGGACATCATCAAAGCAGATAAATAGTGAAGGGAATACATAGCTGCAAAAAGAAAAGATATTTTCTCTTGATAAACCCTTTCTTCTCACCCTTGGCATATGCAGCATATCCACGTTGCCATCAAGCCATGTGGCATTTTCAAATGGCACGAGTGTTTTAAACTGCTCAGTCACGGTCAGGGAGGATCAGGGCTGCCTGACCTCCTTTCCAGCCCTGCTCCTGGGGGGGGGTTTGTGCAGGCAGGAGTGCCAAGCTGTTGTTTTCAGTGCCTGTGGTAAAATTATTAGAGGCCAGTGAGTAAGAGAAATAAATATATTCACCCTGCTTGTGCCTCACGTGTGTGCGGGCTCCAAAAGTTGGACTGTGTATAAAAATATAATTTAAAAAAAAATTAATTCCTATGGAAAATACATTTGGAATTATATTGTCATCTGTGCTAAGGGTAGCTGGGAATGCTGTGGTTCCTAAATGCACTGTTTGCAGTGGGATAAACGCAGCCAGCTTGTGAAGAGTGGGTTGGAGTCCCTCTGACAGCTCTGCAGGCTGGCTGTCTGTCCTGTCTGTGTGTCTGCCATAGAAAGGAGGCAGAGCACAGTAATGCCCTCCTGCTCTTTGTGGGGAACATCCCATGGGGCAAAGCTATTCCTGGGAGCAGTTCACGCCATAGGTTTACAGACAGGGACGAGGAGGAGGAATCGGAAAATTTCCTTTTCCTTCTGCCTGGCTATTTTCTGCTGTGTTTTTATGGGCGTTTCAGGTAACACACTGGAGCTCCCATGCAAATTTAGCTACGCCAGCTGTCCAAGCCATTCACAGCTGAACGGGTTTTTAATGGGTTGCTGAACAGCTAATTGATCAACGAGGTTTTTGCCAAGTGCTGGTGCAGCTTCCCTGCCCTCAATCCCTCGTGCGACCTGCTGCCAGTCCTGCAAAACCCCCGTGCCCTTTGCTTAACGAGGGAGGAACAGCATAAAGAGGCTTTTTTTGCTTTTGCTTTCAGGCTTACCCTTCCATTCCTTTATATTTATAGCTCAGTTTTTCCCCTCTGCTTCCTCGTCGGCCCGTCTGTCACAGGCTGCTGGGTGTGGAGGCCACCAGGGCTTGCTCCTCAGCCTTGCTCAGGGTAATTGCCGGTCAGTGCCCTCCCTCCATCCCTCCCTCACCCAGGCTGGGCTGGAATAAAGGTTAGCCAGCTTTCTGCTGAACTGGAAGCAGCCTGGTGTGGAGTAGAACTGGATGTTAACATAAAAACCTCGTGCTTGGTTTCTTTATTTATTCTATCTAAGCAAATAAGACCAAGTGCAGCTCCAGCTCGGGGCCAGTGAATTGCAGGGTGTTGAGGCAGGAGCAGCTCTAATTTGATATTGAGAACTGTAAGATAGGCAAGTGTGTTGCTTTTATACATGCAAGGTCAGTCCCATAGGTTTGCTTTCCAACCTACTGCTCATAGCATATAAAATGACTACCTTACTCCTTGGTTTTCTTCTCCATAGTTTTCTCTGCTTAGAAGAAGTGTGAGCCCCTGCCAGGGAGGATAATCTTAGCTGGGAAGGACCTGTATTACTTGATTTAAATCAGTTTACATTTTAAACAAGGCAGCAATTTTCCAGTATTTTTCAGAATAATTTCCAGAAAATATTCCAATTTTTCTAATATAAGCAGATGTGACTTTTCTGCTGGAGGCAGTGATGTGGTCTCACCTGCATGAGGACAACCTTAGGGAAGTCTTTGAGTTGTTCCTGAACCCCTCTGCTGTGAGGATGTGCTGAGGGAGTTGGGGTTGTTGATCCTGGAGAAGAGAAAGCTCTGAGGAGACCTTCTTGTGACCTTTCAGTACTTAAAGGAGGCCTACAAGAAAGCTGGGACAGTCATTTTGGCTCAGGTTGCCCAGAGAGCTTGTAGAAGCCCCATCCCTGGAACAATTCCAGGTGAGGTTGGCCGGGGCTCTGAGCAACCTGCTCTAGTTGCAGATGTCCCTGCTCACTGCAGGGGGTTGAACTAGATGACCTTTGAAGGTCCCTCCAACCCAAACCATTCTGTTCCCCCTCTCATGGCGTGTGGCAGATGGTGGAGAGGCACATCCCAGAGGGGAAGTACACTGTGTCTGCAAGAGATCCTCACCATGTCTAAAACATGAGAGCTGTTGCTGAATGAAGTCTTAAAATAAATATTGGCAGGAAAATGCCACAGTGGTACCTGCCTCTGCTTTGCAACCTTTATACTGACCAGCCCAAGTTTACCTATGGTTTGGCAGCAGTGGTAGTGCAGGTTTTGGCTATCTATCTATGTCTTCCTGCTAGTCCTTTGTGCAGCTCCTTCCCTTATCTCTAGCTGTGTTTACACATAATTGATGGAGACTGTGCTACCAGCACTGCCTGCTGTCCTCCACACTGGCCAACCTCCCAAAAACGTGGTGGAGAACAATAAACAGCTTGTGGGTGAGGGTGAAGGGGGTGGTTCCCCTGGCAGATAATTCAGCCTTATTTCCAACACGTCTCAGAGGGATCTCTAGGAAAGATTCCCCTTGCTTCCAAAAAAAAACCCCTCCATGATTTCTTGTTTTAGTGGCTTCTGAGTTCTCTGGTGCAAAGCAGCACCGCAGAAAAGGAAACCATGGCTTGAAGGACAAGGTAGAGGTTCAGCAATTGAACAGTCCTCAGTCAGCAGCTCCTGGATCTAATAGATATTTGGACAATTTCCACGCAGAGCTGTTGGCAGTAAAAGTTCTGGAAGCGTTGCTGGTAGATGAAGGTTGTGCTGCACAAGTGAAAGCCACCTCAAAGCATGTGGTGTTTCTCAGTTCTGTTTTAAACTGAGACCACTTGAACTTGGCTGTGGTTTGACTTGCTTCTCCATCCAGTTTTGACCTTTTTTTGTGCATGTGCATAGGGTACAGCAGCTTTTTTGAGGAGCTGTGTGCAGGGGTGATGATGGTGACCCTCTCTATTGCCCAGCTGTGCACTCAAACTGGACAAAAAGAAAGTGAAAGTTAAGAGATGGGCTGATTCCTGTGTATTCATTGTCCATAGGTTGAAAGGAAATTGCTTCATAAACCTGACTTGATCTTTGACTTAACCTCTGAAGCTTGATTTCATAACCTAAAGGTGACCCTCTACCCTGTCCTTATTCAAGTCCTACTGAACCTAAACCCTTTTTTCTGGCTTTGCTTGCCTTTTAAATTGTCTTACCACACCTTGAGTGCTTCAAGCAAGTGCTTTTTGACCAAATCTTTGCTTTCCTACCATGGAGGTCGAATGGTATCATTTCCTACCTGAGGCCAAGGACTTCAGTTTCCTCAGATGACCTGTGATATTTCCCCTAAAATCATTCTAATGCTGTCTTCTTGTTCCAAGATGTGCTGCAGCATTTCTTTCTCCCCTTCTTGCCAGGCAGTTTGAAAATCAGTCCCTTTTAAGACATCTCAAGTTTCAAGCAAAACCTGCTTGAAAACTGCAGCCTTGCCTTTTATTTCAGGAGGTGTTATGAATTCATGCAGATACAGGAGGCTCCTGTACTATTGCTTTAAAGGAAAAAAAGTATTTCTGTTGTTGATTCCTGCTCCTCAGAGATACTTAAAGCTCAGGAGAAAAAAATACCTGATGTGTTGGACGTGGAATTATTTTTAACTTGCAAAAGCAGTTGTTCAAGAGGAGTTTATGTATGTTAGAAGCTCAGCAGCTCCTATTTTTTTTTCCTCTCCTGTCTTCAGTTGAGCCTATCTGATTATGCTGTGCGGGTGCACGCTGCACTGACAACTTACAATTCCTCTTCCATATGCATCTTATCTTCCTAAAGATAGTGTCTGGAGACGTCAGCCCCGTGAGGAGAGACTGATGAATTCCTATCAGAAGAATCTTTTTGTCTAGCAGCTCTTCAAGGCGGCGTGCCATTCAGAATATCTCTTAAAAATAGAAAGGACTGGAGGAATATCAGCCCTGTCGTGGTGCTGTCGTTTGTCTTCGGTTCCTAGGTCCAGCTTGATGTGGCTAAACCCTGGAGAAACCTCGAGTTGTCCATGCAGGACTCCCCGTGCCCCAGTTTTTAAAGTATCTTTGAGGAGATTGTTTGGATTCTACAGCCAGATCAACATTGTGTGGGCACTCTCTTAGTGTGGTTTTCACTAGGAATGTGAGTATGATGGTCTGAAAACTTCACTTCTTCTGGAGCACAGATTTGCCAGATGACTAAGCTGTCATACTGGGTTTTGGGAGCTTGCTTTATTTTTTTTTTCCTTGCTCATGAGATTTTCCCAGGGCCATTATAACCTAAAGGCTTGATCAGAAGTTGTCCATAAACTTTACATGTGTGTTTATCTGCTGCAGGGCAATTATATGTGGTTGAGGAGCAGGGGTCGTACAATAGCTTGAATCCACCGTCCAAAGGAAGCACAGAGATTGTTGCTTCCATTTTTATTATTCCCAGTGCTTGGCTCAAGTTTCACCTCCTGGGTCTGCCCCTCAAAAAGGGGATGCTCCTGGAAATGCTGCCAAATCCAGAAGGTTGTTCCTGGTGAGGTAGTGGTTAAACTTTGGGCAGTTTGCTTGTTCCTTGTTGGACCCAGTCAAACACTTTTGCACACGTCACCCTATTTTTACATCCTCTTTTCCATAGTGACATCTTTCCTTATGGGTGTAATGAATGGCAAGCTTGATGTATTAATCTGTAGTGTCATAGAATGGTTTGGGTTGGAAGGCACCTTAAAGATCGTCTAGCTCCAATGCCCCTGCCATTGACAGGGACACCTCCCACTAGACCAGGTTGCTTAAAGCCCCATCCAACCTAGTCTTGAATACATCCAGTGTTGGGGCATCTACAACCTCCCTTGGCAACCTGTTCCAGTGACTCACCACCCTCAAATGATTCTTCTCAAATCATTGAGCAGAACCACTGGAGCCCTCTTTACGTTGCTTTATGTCCAATATTGAATCCAATAAAATAGTCACCAGGGCTCAGTTTGCAGTGTTCTCACTCCTGTTCCCGGGGAGCTCCTGTGTTGCTGCCTTCACCATTTCTCCATCGGTTTTGGAGGGTTATAACCTCTTCAAGCCAGAGAAGAGCTGTAGTAGCCTGGAGGAAGGCACAGCTTCAGAGCAAACTGATGGGGAGTGTCTTTGTGAGCATCTGCGCGATCCCATTTCATGCCTTGTCTGTAGTTTTAAGAGCTGCTTTATCCACCTTGAAGCTCGTTACAAAACATGCAGATCATGTACAAAGCTGCATGAGGCATAATTTTGCACCACTGTGTGCAGCCCATCAAGCACGATCTCCTACCATCCCTTCCTCACATCTAATTGCACTTCTGCTCCAATATTTGGAGGGCTCTGGGTCTGGACAAGCAGGCTTTCTGATTCCCACAGGAGACTGGCATTTCGAAGGCAGTTTTGTGTGGAAGCCTCTGACCTAAATAAGGTTAAGGATCTGGACTACACAATTAGGACCCAATGCCAGGAGGGGGGGGGGTGGAAATAAAGCTGAGCTCGAGCCACCATTCCCTGCTCTGCCAGGGCTGGTCTGCATGTGGGACTTTGCAGTCCCCTTGCATCCTTATGCTTTAAAGGCCATTCTTATGTCCAGACATCTCCGAGCCTGGCACGCAGGGGTCCTCTGTGACTGGGAAGCTTTCAAAACTCCTTCCTGCATGTCATTGTGCAGCTGGAAGCTGGGATTGCGTCCAGCTCCCTGAAGACACTCTGACATTGTTCCTTCCTAATCCCCTCCTCCTCACAGGGGATGGTTTCTCGGGAGGCTTTAGCATGTTCCCTTGTTGGCATTCCACCCAGGAGGACAAGCAGAGGTTCATGGGAATAACATAACCCCGAGTGAGTCATGAGCCAAGGTGGAGGAGGGCAGCTGGATGGCGTGATGGTGGTACGAGGGGCTTGGTTCCACGTCTCAAGGGTGCTCAGCTGGCCTGGTTAGCACATGGTGATGCTCTGATGATCTGCTCGCTGGCCCACTGTCAAGAAGCACAAATGTTCAGCGTGGCAGAGCTGCTGGGTTTCAGCAGGAAGAAATGATGCCTCCCTCCCAACCCCGCTTGCAGTCACCCGGGGGCCAGTTTGCTGCTGGTTTGCTGGAGCAGGTAGCCAGGGGAAATAAAAGCAGGTTAATGGGACAGGGAGGAGGGTGCATTCTACTGAACTGGGTTTTTTTCTTCCCAACTCAGAGAGAGAACAAGGTGATGAATATATAAATATATTCAAATGCCTTTCCAAGGACATCTTTCAGTGCAGGGATTTGACCTTGGAGGTTTGGGTTGCATCATTTATAAGATGGTGGCCTTGAGGTCAACCCACCTGATACCTGAAGGTGCTGCTCTGGAAGACTTTATGCAGCTCTCGATGTTTGCAGGCCTAAGGAGGCAGAGTAAATAGAGAATGAAAAGGAAATTTATTCCAGCAAAGTTATTTTGGAACAGGTTGCCCAGAGAGGTGATAGAAGCCCCATCCCTGGTCAGGCTGGACCAGGCTCTGAGCAACCTGCTCTAGTTGCAGGTGTCCCTGCTCACTGCTGGGAAGTTGGACTAGATGGTTTTTAAAGGTGCCTTTTAACCCAAAACATTCTATGATTTTATAATTTCACCTTTTCCTGTGTTCTAGCAGGTCAGGAGCTCAGGTGAGATGAGAAATTCTCCTGGTGCACCTGGATGTGCTTCTATTAGCTCTGCTGCCCTTTTTGATATTATTAGCTATGGGTGTTCAGAGTGCTAAAGGGTTTGATTTGGGGAGAGGGAAGCTGGGGTAGAATTAAAGCTGTGGTCTGAGGTGTGCAGAGGTGTGCTAGAGAAGCTCGTATGTGCAGTTTGATAGCTTGGTTTTTCCTCAGCGTGTTTGCTTCTAATTATGAGAACCCATAAACAGCTTTGTCCTTGGGCACCAGCCAGCTCGACTGGGATCCCTAAATTAGTGGCATATAGATGTAGGAGTTTTTTTTGCAGGGTTGTGCCCAAACTTTCAAGTGTCTCCTGTTCCAAAAGTTCAAAAACCGTGAAAGTTGTATCTAAAAACAAGATTAACTCAGAGCTACACTTAAAAATTTTGTGATCCACAATCTCACACCTTTCGCATTCATCCCTCAGAGCTGTGGAAAAGGCTGCCCTGGAGAAAGGAAAGCTAAAGTGGGAGGTGGGTAGGATGCTTCAGAGCCAGGTCCCACGTTGATATGCAAGATCTGTCTGCTGTGAGCTCTGGGGCACGTCCTGGTACGACTCGAAGAGCACGGTGGTGGGAGGCGCGTTGCTGCACCTCCTCCAGCTAACCCACATCCCTTTTTGCCTCTCACATCCTGTAGACGTGATGGGTGTTCCCCTTCTTGAACGAGCGTTTTCGGAGCGTTGTTGTGTTTTGGGATGGGGGCAGGGGAGAGAGTTTGTCTGCCAAGTGAGAGATTTCTTCAGCGTGGAGCTGGTGACGAGCTGGTTTGTGGCAATGTTGGCTAACTCATGATCACGGTGCTTTCTTGTTGATGGGTGGGAGTTGATCCCAGCCAAGTGTTGGCTCACCTTGTGGTGTTACTCAACTCCCTTTGCACGCTGTCTTCACATCTACCTAGGCGTGCACCAGCCCTGCTTACTTATCAGAAGAGGTTGTCTCCCTGGTGCTGCCTTTCTTGCTGTGTGTCGGGGCAACGTGGATTTATTTGGGTGGTTTATGACTGAGCAGAAATTCCACCATCGTTACCGTTTATACGCGTGGATAACGGCTTCGTACAAGGCTGGGAAAACTCCTGGGTTGCCTTTGTCTTTCATAAAGTAGCTCTGGGTATCCAGCAACCCAAATTTCTTGGCGTAGGCAGATGGCACCATTTGCTGGCATCATGTACTGATAACTGTGTGTGGCTGCTCCTCCTACGTGGTCTGTCAGACTTGAGCTGGTGGGAGGTTTCATAGTGGTCCTCACTCTGCTTTTTGGGGCTATGGGAAGAGAGGACCCTGCCATCCAGTCCAGGGCCTGCCCATCTCTGCTGAGGATCTGCTCCAGTGATTGCTCATCCTCTTTTCTTTTTCTTTTCTTTTCTTTTCTTTTTTTTTGTCTGTCTATGCACCCTGACTATTAAATTGTTCATCAGCTCTAACAGCAGTTTTTGCCTGAGTTGTTTGTGCTTTTCTCTGAAGAGGGGAAGGAAAAATTGAAATTCTCCTTTTTTGCTCCTTTCTTCTACCCTGCTCTCCTGGGAAAGCTGTCCTTAGCATTTCTCTGTGTAGCTGTGTCATGAGGTGTTAGGTATGTTGTCATCTCCTCCCCATGCTCTCCTAAAAGAGGAAGGTATGACTGCCACCTCTTCTTGTTTGTAGCCTTCCTCCCCCAAGTTTGCTGCTTTCCTCATCCTCCTGTGTCACTACGTGGTCATTCACACTACCCAAGGTGGGATCACCCAGGTCCATGTGTGGCTGGGGAGCTTACCTTCATTGCTTCCTTGCCGTGTTCTGGAAGCCCCAGATACCTGGTTGGCGCCATGCTGGGAGAGCAGCCAACCTGTCTGGGGGCACAGGCACCTTCTGAGGTGCTGCTTCCCTTCATCAGGAGAAGGTGTGGAGCTTGCTTTCTTGCTGCATACCCTGGCCACCTGGATTGCAGATGAAATCAGTCCCATCAGAGGACTTAGTGTGGTGCAATGTCTATAAGCTCTAGTACCCTTACGTGTGCTGCACAAAACTGCTCAGCTTTGCCAGCTGAGCAATTGGTTGTTGGCTCAGAAAGGAGAATGGGCTCGGAGGCAGAGGCCATGGAGGAAAAAACAACAAAACAAACAGAATCACCTTTTTGATGCACATGGGCTGTGGAGAAATGCTGGAGTTATCCCCTACCAGAAGTCAAATGAACTCTATTAACCTTTCTTACACTGCTCAGACTTGCATAACATCAGGAACTTCCCCCCCTACCCTTATACTAATACAGAAGCCATGTCCTGGGTGCTATTTCTCACTGTAAAGCTGAAAAGACTCTTTTTTTTTTCCCTGCCTAACCAAGGGGTTTAAGAGAACTTCCTCTTATTAAACCCTGTGGCAGCGCAATCCCGACCACATAACATCCGACCGAATTGGAGCACGTGGAGACATCTGCCTTTTGGCAACTTTTTATTCTTATTATTAGCCAGGCAGGCAGCATTTCTTCTCCTCCACCATGAATCCCAGTAACCCCGAAGACGTCTGGCTGGATCCCTGCCTGCTCAGGGTTACTTCAGTTCAGGCACTTCATGCTGCCCACAGCTCCTGCCAAGCTGGAGCCACTCGAGCACCTTAAATCCCTGCCCCGCTCCCACCACGCAGCACAAAGTAAGATGATGGTGAGAATCATGTGTTTTAACAAAATCTCCTTTTCATGCCTCTTGGAGAGGCTTTAAGAAGATTTAGTTTTATTTTTACTCTTTTTGTTTTAAATCCCCAGCAAGCTTGCAGCTTTTCAAAATTAGAAGGATTTGGGGGTTTTGATTTTATCTGTGTCCTCTCGAAAGGGAAACGTTTGGTGACAGAGGTGACACAGCAGAATTATGGGGGGTTTTGTACCCTACTATGCATCTGGTGAAGGAGATCTAACAAATCCTCCTTGTTTTAGACCTCAGACCTTGTTTGGGGCTGGGCAAAGGCAATTCCTGCACAGATGCAGCCCTCTGCAATGTATGGAATGGTCATTTCTATACCTGTCACTAACTGGTTTTGTGGCAGTTTGCAGGCGTCTGTGTCACGAAATTAATGTCCCTTTCCATCCTCCCAGCCTGCCTGGTTCCTTAGGTGCTCTGCTTTTGGGTTGAGTTTTTATTTATTTTATTTATTTTTTTTTTAAAGTAGCATATGGCCTTTAAAAACGAAGCTGTGGCTGTTTGGTGCTTGGGGATTTATTTGATGTGCTTTGAGAAAGAGGCAGCCTCAAACTTCTGCTGCTTGGCAGAGTCTTGCTGAGAATACAACTGTGATGCTTCTGTGCTTCTTAACCAGCACTGGTCATCCATCAGGTTTTTCCACTGCCTCCACCACCACAACTGATCCTCCACAAATCAGTGTTTGCTAATTGTGATCAAAAGTAGAGCTAGGGTCTGTTTGGCCAAATGAAAAAGGAAAAGAAAAAGGGTTGTGTGCTACAAAAATCAGAGTAATGAGGCAAATAGCAAAGAGTAAATGGTGATGTAATGAGTTCTAGAATCATAGGATCCCAGGTTGGAAGGGATCTCAGGGATCATCTGGTCTAACCATGCGTTAATGATTTCCTTAAATCTGAAGTAGTAACACTTTGCACTGTATAATTAGCATTTCCATAGTATATATGCTTTCATGCACTGTAAAATGTCTAAATGAGGCTTAAAAAGTGGTCTAAGAGGAGAAGGCTGTGGCCCAGAACTGTAGCCACCATGGCTCTGTCCTATCTCCATCTCTGGTATCATGATTTGTAAGGGAAAATTTCTTTGCCGTGAGGGTGCCACAGCCTGGCCCAGGCTGCTCAGAGAGTTTGTGGAGTCTCCTTCTCTGGAGAGATTCCAAACCCACCTGGACATGGTCCTGTGCAACCTGCTGTAGGCTATCCTGCTTTAGCATGGGGGTTGGACTAGATGATCTCCAGAGGTCCCTTCCAGCCCTTTCCATGCTGGGATTCTGTGTGTTGTCACTTCTCTGCAGCTTCAGGCGTATTCTCATCGCTGCTTAAGAAGCACGTGGTTCTGAGATCCTCCTGCTAGCTGCTTGTTACTCTTTCTCAGCACCAGGAGCTGATCCAGGTTAATCTGGGAGCTTCTTGTCTGTCAAGTAAATTGGCTTCACTTAAAGAGCTGCTGAATGCTCACTGAACAGGAGTGGTGACTGCTCAACCACCTTTATCTGCAGTTTGAAGAGAAAGCTGCTCTATGCCTTGGCTGTACGTGGTGAGAATAGTGCAGCTTGCCATGGAGGTCCCCAGGGAATAGTGTATGAAGACCCCAACTTTAAAATACACAAGGAGGAGAACTGCTGCATGGTGGGGACGTGGTGTGGGGAGAGGTCAGCCAGATGGTCACCAGTGGTATCTGGTCAGAGCAGCTGCGTAGTGTGGGACAGAGCTCTGCCATGGGGTGGAGGGTGGACATGGCCAGTATGGTTGTGGTGCCAGCACTGGGAGCAGGGTGCCTGGCTGACGTGGTTGTGTTTCAGCATGATGCTGTTCCACCTGAGTCCAGCCACACCTCACTATTCCTTATCAAACTGGAGCACTTGGAGACTGACACTACAGCGCATTTATGGTGTGTGTTGGGTTTTTTATTACTCTGACAAACGCAGTGGTTGTATTTGTCATGAAGTAGGAAAGTTATGAATGATACCCTTGAACTTGCAGAAATTATTGGAGAAACAACATGAGGTTGTGGCTTCAGGGCTGTTCTGCCCCTTCACCTGGACATTCAGGAGGCTCCACTTCAATGGCAATCTTCTTGAGCTACCACAGCATATAATTTTTCCTTGTGACAGAGAAGCTGTGAGCTGCTTTGGTCTTGTGTACAGCCCTCAGCTGCAGGGAAGCCTTTACTAGATGTCCTGTTGTACATGGGATTTTTGCAGACATCAACTGATGGTTAATCTGCTTTTGTACTGGTGCCCGTTCCTGCCAAAGACAGAAGCTTCTGTGTGTGAACCCATACAGCACTCTTGATTTCAAACTTGTTATTCCAGATATAAATATTCCACAATTTAAAACTTCCAGTGAGATCTTCCATGACAGAAACTTCCATTTCTCCTCTGTAGAAGAAATAGATCATTTTAATGAGGCTTTCGAACTGATGAGGTTTGTTCTGATCTCAAAGTCATGAGACACCAGAACAAAAAGGCTGCTGTGATAAGGGAATGTCAAATAACTCAACTGTGCTATTTTCTGTTAGAACAAGGGAAAAACCTTCTGCTGTTCTCGCTTCAAGGGAATTTTTAACATGGAGCATTAACAAACCCATGCCAGAAAACGCCACCCTGGTTAGGAGCTCAGCAGAAGCTCAAGTAAAGGATTAGTTGCCCTCTGCCTCCCCCATTCCTGAGGTGTGACTGACGTGACTGTGGTTTCATGGTGGGTGAGACATCCCTTCTGTAGTATTTCTTGGCCAAACATTTCACAAGGGCGTGTAATCTTCTATGGAGAGCAGCTTCGATCTCGACAGCATCTTGCAGCCCTGGAAGCTTGAGCACCACCAAATCAGACACTTGTATGGCCAGTGGTGGCATCCCGTTAGGTGAGATGGGAGTGGGAGGAAAAACAGAGAAGTTGTTGGTCTTCTTTACCATGTATCTCGCTCTGTCCTCTGCAGAATCTGGCACAAGCTGTTGTTGGGTTGGGATAAAGAAAACATGACTTGACCCATGTGTCTAGTCAGATAAACCTCTTCCTATGTCAACAAAGGCTATTGTGGCAGTATGCATTTCCTACGCTGGGTAATTATCCTTTATGATGGGTAATAAATGATTATTTTTTACAATAGTGTGTAATTTGGAGGAGTGGCTGCCATGGCAGACGGCAGCCTTTCAATCCAGAAGATCCTGGAGAAACTTGTCTGGGCCAACAGAAGCTGTATGAAATTCAAAAGGAAGCACTTAGCTTAACATTTGAGGTAAAATAATCCCTTGATTTAGTGTCAGGGGGCAGTTTGCTTCTTCAGGATCTTCAGAACAGACATTAGAAGAAGCTTCCTCACTCAGAAGTTGGTGCAGTGCTGAAAGATGCTATCTTGAGGCCATAGAGTCTTCGTGTTTTGGAGGTTTTCAGGGCTCAGCTGGGTGAAGCCACAGCTGACCTCATGATAGTCCTGTGTTGAGGAAATTGTTGCATCAATGGTCTCTTTTGGGCAATGTTTCTCTGTTTGTGGCTCTGGAGACAGACACCCAGGACTTGGTTCTTGGAGGGTTCTTCTCTTTACCACGCACAATCTTTAGGAATTTTCTGGGATGCAATAAAAACAAGTCTATGGAAATAAGTCACAGTCTGCTCTGCTCTATATGTTACATACTTTAATTTTTGAGTCCTCTGCCCCTTCTGCCTTGCATAGCTCTGTGGAAAGCTCTGCCAGCAAAGGGAGCAGAGGCTGATTCAAGGGCGGCCGTTGGCTGGGAGAGTGCTGACTCAGCCATTTGTTTTCTCTGACTTTGAGAACTGAGGAAGGATTACATTCTCTCCCGGATTAGAGCTGCAGCTATGTGATGCATCCCTTGGAGGTTTAAATCAAAACCTTTCCGTGCTACTCTGATACTCAGAGCCAAGGCTATATGAGGTTGTGGCTTTTGCCCAACTGGAGGCTTAAGCTTCATGTAGCCCCCGTCGCTTTTCAAAGTCATTATTAAAGTTTTAAAAAACCCAACTGACTGATAGAAAGGCCATCTGGTGTGCTGTTTGGGTTAAAGTTATATAAATGCTGCTCCAAATGCCCCATAAGCTAAAATCTAATGTAGTATCATGTGATGGTGTTGAGGGATCTGTAAGGATTTTAACTGGGCAAACCCCAGCCTACAAAAAAGCTGGGGAGGGACTTTTTACAAAGGCTTGTAGCAATAGGATGAAGGGTAATGGGTTCAAACTGGAAGAAGGGAGATTTAGGTTAGATATTAGGAATAAATTCTTTACTGTGAGGGTGGTGAGACACTGGCACGGGTTGCCCAGGGAAGTTTTGAATGCTCCATTTCTATGTGTGTTCAAGACCAGGTTGGATGGGGCTTTGAGCAACCTGGTCTAGTGGGAGGTGTCCCAGCCCATGGCAGGGGGTTGGAACTAGATGATCTTTAAGGTGCCTTCCAACCCAACCCATTCTATGTATGACAAGGTAATATTGCAATAAATTTCTGAAAGTGAATAAGGGGATATGAGGAGCTCTCATATAAGAGCTTGATAACATTTGATTCACGTACCTGACAGAGGAAGAGAAGCAAACTACTTCAAATCACATTTTATTGCTTCCCAAGTTCAAATCTGTTTTGCAGGCTCACAGAGGTAACTCCATTAATCACTTTGCTTCCCAAGGCCCTATAATTTTATTGGTAGCTTTGTTCTTCACGACAGAACCATAGTGTGGTGGTGTGTCCTTGCCCATCTGGTTTAATTGAGGACTCCTCAGTTTTTCCATTGTTGCAGTAGGGCAGGGTTGGTTTAGAGAAGAAGGTGCCATTTCTGCAACTAAGCAGCTCTACCCCAGCAGGGAATGATTCAGAAAATCCAGAAAAAGAGCCAAATGTCAGACACCACTTGCACTCTAAAATAATGCCTATATTTGGAAGTTCTAAGTCACCTTTCAATTTTTATGACCTTCTAAATTTTTATTTTGAACCTTGGTCTCCTCCCTGGTTGGGCAGATTTGAATAATTCAGTTCAAGTTAAATAACTTGCCCGTGTCCAGTTTTAATGACTCAGGAGAAATCAATGTTGCTGTAAACACACACTGCTTGTGAGCCTCTCTCCTCCTGCAGAATTAAAAGGAAACAGGCATCTTTTGAAAAATTAAATGTAGGAAAAATAAAATTCCAAGACTGTGAATGTTATACAGAGATTTTCCTTGATCTGAAGACCACTGGACATGAGGAGAAATGATTAGGAGAGAGACTTTTAACTAAATATATAGTAATAAATGAAACATGGAAGAAGCAAAATACATTTTATCACAAACTAAAAGCCAGTTCCCCCACTTTTTTTAATGTGGGCAGCAGGTTTCTCAGGGGAGAGTGGAAACAACTTGTGTGGGGTTGTTTTTCTAGTGAGTAGATGTAACTGTCATCAGATTATTCCCCTCAAGACACACACTTGCAGTAGGATTCTCTTCTGCCTGGATTATCATGTAGTGAAGTGTTTTGCTCTGGAATAATCAATGAAGGAGTAGGTGGAAGTGGTGACAGAAGTCTTCTGGATGGTCACCCTGAGTTCTGAATGATATTAGGCTTTAAGCTGTATTGCCACTGCATGTGCTGGTTGGTCCCTGTTAGTAGGTACATGCAGACAGTATAATTTGATAGAGGTTTTTGATTTGTTGCTGCTTTATTCATCAGGCTGCTACTCCATAATTATCTTACTGGCAGTCTCAGGCCTTCCATGGCTTGATATCATGCATTTGGGGGTTATTTCCAGCTGCTTGGTCTATTTTAAACTCTTTTAAAATTTAAAAAAAAAAAAAGAAAATCAACAAATAATGACTTAGAACAGATTGATCCTTTTGAGCCATTTGTCTAATTGACCTTTGCCTCTCAGGAATCCGCTTTGGGTCTATTCAGTCAAGTGCAACGTATCCCAGGATTTCTTCTGAGGACCTTGGAAATCTTCCATGGCTCTTATTTCTCTAACTGCTTGGCATTGCAACAGTTTGCAGAGAAGGGTAGGAAAGAACAGCAAGAGGAAAGGCCACAGGATCACCTATAACTTAGCAAAGTGTTTCTAAAATGTGTGGTTAGCTCAGGGTTTGTGTCTTCAGTTCTCTGCACCCCAATTTGAGATGGGTTAGCAGATCTCTGTGGATGTAATAATGAGAGGATTTATGGTCATACTGTGTCCACCCAAAAGGATGCCCCTTCTGCAGCTTCCTCTGGTTTAAAAGTTTGAGGGGAATCTTCAGAAAGGGAGACTTTATGCAAGTGGAAATCAGTAGGTGATGTCCAGTCTCCTTCCCCCTTACCTGAAAAAGGAAAGAATTAGTTCTAAGATCCTCTATGGGGAGGAGGAGGAGGTAAATAAAACTCTTCCCTGCTGCTCTCAGTCCTCTCTGTGGTGGAACCTCTCAGAATTTGCAGAAGTGACCTATCGAGCATCGATGCCTCAACTCTGGAGACACCTTTTCTGGGGAGATGGACAAGAAAAGAATGATGTTGGTGCTGCAGAGAGTCTGGGAGTTTTGAGCAGCTCCTCTCTTAGTTTCACTGTGACCTGCTCTGGTCACATAGGAAATGTCTGTACACACAGCAGCTGGATTTCATCCCTTTGAAAAGAGCCTTGGAGAGCTTGACCTCCAAGGAGGAGGTCAAGAAGGCTTCCAAGCCTGATTATACATGGGGATTCACATGCTTTCTGCTGCTGGTTGTGGTTTGGGTCATTTTGTGAGCATGTCTTACTCCCTTCCAGAAGAAGTTTGCTGGTTTTGCAACCTCCCTTTTTGGTTTTGCACCCATGAGTTGGGACTCCACAACATCCAGGGTTTCTGTATCATGGTTCTGTTCCCTCAGGGATGTAGCTGTGCTGAAACCACAGCAGCAGTTGAACATAAACCAGACCCTCAATGCAAAGTTCATAGGTCCTGCAAAGTGGTTGTTTTGCTGCAGGTGTAGAAAAGAGAAGAGCAAGGATAGAGCTGTGTGTGAGAAGGGATTGAGAGGCCATCCTGGGATCCAGGGAATGGCTGAAATGGAAAAAAAGGAGTGAACTCTTTCAGTTGCCTGTTAGCTTGGGCAATGCTGCTGTTTCACCTCTCGGATCTCAGTAGTAACCATCCATAATTCATATTTTCCCCCTTTTAGTTCCATTACAGTTTCCTTTCTCCCCGTGACAAATACCCCAATCACTCACCTAATGTAATAGGATCCACATATGTGCTAACATTAGGGGAACAGAATCACAGAATTATTGAGGCTGGAATAGACCTCTGAGATCATCAAGTCCAGTGTTTATCCAGCCTGTGCTACGTTGTCAGTTTGCTCAATGGATTTAAACTTCTCTGCTCCTTCCATCTACTCCTGGTTCCCTTCCCAGCTGCCATGCCTTGATCTGCTGTTTTGGTTTCAAACTGTTCTGCAGGCAAATCAAAGATGAGTAGACAGTGAAGAATAGGAAACTGATAAAAAGTAGCCCTAAATACATTTACATATATGTAGAATCATAAAATGGTTTGGGTTAGAAGGGTCTTTAAAGATCATTTAGTTCCAACAGCCTATATAGAATCATAGAATGTATTTGGCTGGAAGGGACCTCCAAGATCATCTAGTCAATATGTAACTAACTATGAGATAGATAGATATATAGATATAGATAGATATATGTGTGTGTGTGTGTATATATATATACACATATGTATAATGTTTATAAAATTATATAGAAAACTTACAGTAACTATTTAATATGTGTATATAATGTATTTATATAAATTCATACTATAATACAGAGAGATACACATGAAGTAAATAGATATACATGAAGTAAATACAGACATTTAATTTTTTTAGAAGGAAATGCAGCTCTCTGGTTTTATCCTAATTACTACTTACTGTAGATATATTTTTTTTTTCTGCGAGTCTTCCAGATCATTTTGTCGTGTCATTAGCTGGCAGCCAGTCCCCAAGCAATATGCCCTGGTATTCCCATCCAAGCCTGTCAGCTTACTTCATAAGCTCTCCAGTGGCTTCCAGCAGCTGTTAAGACGTGGCAGCGGATGCAATTTTTTTTCCTTCCATTTAAGGAGTGATTGAGAAGGCACAGATGCTTTTAGTGCAAAAGGAGAAACCGATTTTATTTCCTTGCCAGGCTTTGTAGAGGTAGATGGAGGAAGTTTGAGGCTGAAAGTCATTAAGCATGTTGTTGTTTTTTCTTCTTTTCTTCCATCTGCTTTTGGTTTTACTGGGGTTTGAGTGAACAGGGTCTTGGGGAGGGGAAAGACAACTTTGTAAATGGGATATACTAGTACAAATGATATTTTTATTATTATTAATAATAATAATATTATTATTATTATTATTATTATTTTCTTCACAGTGCATGCATTGATGAACCTCTTAAAGGTTACTCCTTTACTGTAAAGGCCATTGCCCTGGTCAGTGTGGTCAGCCCCAAGGAGGGAGCAGCACAGATTACTCTGCATCTGAAACCCTGCTGAAAACACTGACTTGATTACCATGGGCCATTAGCACAGCTCAGCTTCAGTATTTTTGGCTTTTTTTAATCCCCATGCACGCGTTTCATGCCCATCTCATAGAGCAGAACTGGTTTATGAGCATGGTTGGTTTGTGCAGATATGCAAATGCAATTTTAGCATACAAATTTGATGACTCAAGGGGTCTCACCTGGTTCTTTGTGATAACTAACCCCACTGTGGGTCTGTCACAGAATCACAGACTGATAGGGGTCGGAAGGGACCTCTGGAGATCACCTAGTCCAACCCGCTTGTCATCAAACACTTTTCTTAGGTGCTTCTCTTGGATATATAAGTCATCCATGAACCTCACTATGGGCCACAACATGGTTATGGGACCTCATCTCAAGAACAAAGGGGAAAAGTTTATGGACCGAAAGGGAGGGAGAAGGGAATGATTTAATGGTGCTCAAAATAACGGTTTGGGATTGAGTGTTTTTTGCCCAGGCTATTTATAATCATGTCTGTGAGTCTGACTGAAGCATGATTCAGTGCAGCTGCATGCTGAAGAAGGAGCCAGGAAACTAAGAGAAGTCAAATGGCTTTTCTTGATGTTGTTAACTTCAGTCAGGCTCATAATAGAAAGCATGAGGTTTTTCCAAAAACTCAGGCCCTGAGCAGAGGTGTATCAGCTTGCAAAGCAAATTGAGATCAATCTTCAGGTCGTGTTCCTGCTGGATGACAAACCTGGGTTGGTGGTGGCTGGCTGTGAGCCACGTGCTGTATGGACCCACGGGTAGGAGACAGGCAGTGCTGGCTCTGTGGAGGTTGAGGAGGGAGCCTGGCTGTTAGGAAAGAAAAGTAAGGTGGTAGTAACTACAGATGAGATGGAGACTTGGTGTGCACCAGCTGTTAGGAGGCCACCAAGGCATGGAGAGCTAAGGCACAAGCATTAGGAGTCCCATCTTCCAGCCAGGGTCTTGCTGCTCTACCTTCACAACACTCAGCAGCTTCTGTAGGATGCTGTTGTGAGGCCAAACATTTCCTTAAACATTTTACTTGACTCTCTGATCACTGCACTTAATGCTTCATGTTTTCCTCACATCCTCCTCTCTCCCTTTTTCTCAAAATTACCAGGTTCTGCACTGAATGAGAACCTCAGCTGCACTCTGGGGTCAGCTCAGCAGGTGCAGGTCACCGTGCTTGTTGATGCAGGGCTCTGCTCTGGAGACCTTCTCCCTTGATAGTGGCAGCCAAGTGACCTATGTCCGTATTGGCTGCAATTCTCGTGCTGTGCAGGGATGGTCCAGAAACTGGCTGTAACCCTAAACCCTAAACCTCTCTGCCCTTAGACTAGGGCAGCCTTCATGCTGGTTTTGGAGGAAGCAGCTTCTCTACCTCAGGTGCATTCTGCGTGGCTGGGTCTTGGATCTACATGGCTGGGTCTTGGATCTGCCTTGTGCAGCAGTTTCTGGCTACCCCATCTGCTGTAGAGCCATAGTTTTGCTGGTTTGCAGGCAGATGGCCCCGTGATGGTTCTTAGGAGGTCCCTGACATCCCCTGTTGCAAGAGCAGATGGGATTTTGTGGGCCATAGGAACTCAAGCTGAGAAGCAAAGCTCCATGCAAATAAACCATGATGATGGCTCCTGGTGAAGAGCAATGCACCAACCAAGGAGGGAGCTATTGGCAGCTTTGCAAAAGGTTGCTGGAAAGGCTTAAATTATTCCTGGATACCTGAGATCAGGGAGGGGAACCCAATGCTATGTGTTTTTCAGTAAGAAGACTTTGAGGAAAGGATTGCAACTCTACCCTGAGGAGCAGAAATGTGCTGTAGCTACAGGCATTTGCTCAGCACTGTGACTAATCTTCTGGAAACCAAAAGGAATTCCCTTAGAGGAGAACGCCGTGCGTCACCCACGGCCAAAAAAAGAGGGAATCATGTGTTTCCTTGACAGCACATCATGTTTGCATATTTTTACTGCTGGAGGAGAGTCCTTCAGCCTGATCACTGCATGTTTTCAAGTATTTGGAGAGTGCTTGGAGTGCCAGGGTATTGATTTCAATAGCTCTGTTTAAATAGGTCCTGGAAGTAGTTGAGTCAGCGAGTGTTTTCAGTAGGGTTTTGGATGCAAGCAGAGCCATTTCCACCAAGTTGGTATCATTACTGGCATGACAGGTTTCTTACTAGTGTACTTTGAAGCAGGTGCTCTAGGAACCAAAGGGTTTCTTCAGTAAATGTGATTTTTCTATGGTTTTATTCACAAGTTAGCGTTTGCATGAAATGATGGTGAAATGAGGATGAAAGAAATGACATATAAAGAGTACTTTAGCCTTGTATTGTAAGACAACATTGTTAACAGGAAGAGCTTGGGCTTCAACACTGGCTTTAGGTAACCTTCTTTGCATTTCTGCTTCATTAGAGATTCTCCCCCCCTCTCTGTTGCTGATTATATTCCCATTCACTCTGAAATCCTTGGTGAACACAAGAGCTGCAAACAGCATATGTAGTTATGAGCTGCTTTCACTGTTCATGGAATTGCTGATGTAGTGCCTAAATAAGCAGCCTAATTTCTTCTCTAAGCATCAAACCCCCAAAGCAGCAGCCTTGGAAGAAGCTGCATTTCCAAGCTGGCACTGCACAAAGTAGCACATACTAACGTTGCTTGGAGAAGTAGCAGTAAATAACTATCAAGAGCAATTTTCCAGGTAATGGACCATAATCCAATGGGCAGAGGCAGCATCTGTGATGGTGGTTCAAGGAAAACAGCACCTTGCAGCTGGTTGTGTGGAGGCTGATCTTTGCTTTGAAGACATCTGAAAGCTAGAAGTGCATTAAAGGGGGAGCACATTGTGTTCAGGGCTGTGAATACCTGTAGTGGGAAGTGTTGTGATGCTGGAGCAGGGCAGGACTAAAGTGATGTTCTGCCAGCTGCTGTTACAGGCTGGACATACGTAATCAATGTATAAGATGTCAGGAGACCTTCAAGAATGATGCAACATTGCTCTGAGGCTTTGAAAGGCTGATAAAGCCTAAAGTGATAGCCTTTAGTAGACTCCTACATCAGCTTTTTGTAACCTGGAGTATGAGCTTTTAGCTATAGTGGCCCTTTGATGTGTCTACAGAGTCGTGAGAGTCATTTGAACAACATTTGTATGCATCATTTGATTCTTCCACTGCCACACAATTGGTTTTGTGTCCTTGGGTAAAGGAAATTACACTCTGGAGTCCAAGGATAATATATGAAGTGGCTGGGTAAGGAAGGTGAGCAGCTGGAGTTGACATACTGGTCTGCTCCATGGGTAAGAAGCTTGCCAGCTGTCTGCAAGCCCAACTTGGGGCAGCACAGTGTAACAGCAGCTTCTGGGTGATCTACCCTGGAGAAGTGAGGTTCCTCTGTCATTTCATTGACCACATAGCTTTGATTAGGCACCAAAGCTGTAGAAAGCTAGTTCAGGTGGGCCATATCGCAACCGTCCCATCCTAAAGTAGGTGCCCAGCTCCACAAAAGAATGTTTTGATCATGCCTTCTACTCTCTGGCCAAGGCAGCTGCTGTGGCCTGTTGATGATGGGTGCCCAGGGATGGGGAAATAACTCAGAGGGGAAGGATCACCTTGTTCGACTTGCTGGCAATGCTTCACCAATACTTTCAAGGTTCATACCTGTCCTGTGAGCCCTGCAGCTTGGTAGGGGTGCAACAAGATCTCTTCCTGAAGTTCCTTAGTGTGGAAAGGATGAGGCTTTAGCACTACATGGGGACTGAAGTTGGAGGGTGGATAATTTCTAACTAGTCATTAAACTGCTTATGAAAGTATGGATGTTGTACAAGGTTCTTATGTACCTTGATTTATCTGTGATTTTACCTGTCTTATAGGCAAAATCCTGCTTGAGTAGCTCTCATCATCTTGAAGTGAACAAAATTCAATGTGTAGGATTTAGCCCCTAGAAAATATTCAGTAGTTGAAGAGATCTGGTTTTGATTAGCAAGCAGCATTACAAGAATAATAATTATGGATTAGCTCTCTACCCTACTTTCAAAGAGTTATGTACATTTCCTTTGTATCTCCATCAAATTTCTTGAGCTGGGTTGTCTTAGTTACTGTACCTCAAAAATAATATTGTAGATCCCCAGCAATGGCCGTTGTGGGGCTTGTAGAAACCTGTTGTTATTGAAGAACAAAGCTGACTAAAAACAATACAAGTGGTTAGAGTTTGTGGTTTAGAAGATCTTTCAGTGTTAATTCAGGGGATTGAAAATGTAACGATTAATGTCGTTTCTCTGTAAGGGGAATTCAGAGATGCTTCTCAGTTGGAAACCAGAAGAATCTGTTTAGAACAGCTAATTCAAAGCAAATGAAGCAACCCTTGTTCTCCCTTGCTTATTATATCCTGAGCACTTTTTGTATCTGTACCTCTATAGACTCTTGTGAAGTGAGAAGATAAAAAGAGAGCTTCAGTTCTGCTGTGACTTGTATTCCTGTAATTATTGCAGTGGGGTAATTAATTCTTTTTCTCTCTCTTTTTTGTCATACAGTATCAAGCTTTTGGCTGTGCAGGAGCTGGCTGATAAAGAAGCACTGGAAAAGGTATTTAAAAATATATCTAATACAACTTTAAGGTGTTTAAAAATATATCTAATACAACTTTAAGAGCTTACAACATTGAAGCTCTTACAGCCTCTGTGTTAGTTTGGCTTCCTAACTTTATGGAAAATTGTGCAGCATGAAATAGGACATCTTCCTAGCTACATAGTACATGAAGTCAGAGGGTTTCGTCCAAGTTCACCCCATGCTTTTGGTGTTTTCTGATTGGTGGGCTTGGGCTAAGCAGTGTCTCTAGCTTGCCCATATTAGCTGTCCCCAAATCAGTTCCTTGCTAACAGGATAAGTAGATGATTTGAAACAATGAAGAGGGATATCTGAAGGAGAAGGAGTGATTGAGGAGCCCCTTTTCAACATCCAGCTCAGGAGAATGGTAGGAGGTGTCTTGGCAGAAATTGTGGTTTAATTTAGAATCCTAGAATTGTCAAGGTTGGAAAGGACCTCAAAGATCATCTAGTTCCAACCCCCCTGCCATGGGCAGGGACACCTCCCACTAGATCAGGTTGCTCAGAGCCCCATCCAGCCTGGCCTTCAAAATTTCCAGGGATGGGGCTTCCACCACCTCTCTGAGCAACCTGTGCCAGTGTCTCCTCACCCTCATGGTGAAGAACTTCTTCCTAATGTCTAATCTGAATCTATCCACCTCTAGTTTTGACCCATACCCCCGAGTCCTACCACTACCCGACATCCTAAAAAATCCCTCCCCAGCTTTCTTGTTGCCCCCTTAAGATACTGGAAGGCCAACTTAGTGATGAAGAGGTCAAAAGCAGAGAGCTACTCAACAACAGCTGAGTTATGGTGTCTGCTACCCTGAGCTCTCCTCCTGTCTGCCTTGTGCCTCCTGCCTTTAAGCCTGGCCTTCCAAGGAGCTGAGGGTTGTGGTGTCCACTGACTGTCCCAGGGGTGGTGGAGTTTGCAAACACCCTGTGCTTGGCTATGTTGGGGGCAGAGAGGAGCTATGTGGAGCTGATGGATTCCTGTGTCCAAGCATTGTTGGGGGGAATGTGTTCTCCTGGTCAAGTTCCTAAGACCTCCTGTTGGCTTTGCCAAGGTGATGGTGCCTCAGCAGCCTGAGATCCTACCTGTGAAGTCACAGCAAAGACTGGAGGGGTTTTAAGTAATTAAGTACTTAAAGGGGGCCCACCAGAAAGATGGGGACAATCTTTTTATCAGGACCTCTTGCAACAGAACAAGGGGCAATGGTTTTAAACTAAAAGAGGGGAGATTTAGATGAGATAGAAGGAAGAAATTTTTTACACTGAGGGTGGTGAGACCCTGGCCCAGGTTGCCCAGAGAGGTGGTAGAAGCCCCATCCCTGGAAACATTGCTTAAAAAAGGTTAATATTCCCAAGTTGTGGTCATTTGCAGTAGTCATCTTCTCTGGCACCTCTCACCTTTCTATTGAACTTGCACCTCCCTTTGGCCCAACGCCTCCTAAAACATGGCTTGGCAAGGGTGGGTGACCTCAGCCTGGTGGGAATGGCTGTTGGAGGCATTGTCTGGAGCTCTGCAGGAAGCTCTTCAGAAAGGCTCAGCCCCAGAAAAATGATCTTTCTAAACTGAGTGCTCTGAATATTTGATATCTGCTTTCATACAATGCCAGGCTTAAAGAATTTAAAAGACCTCTGGAAAAATAACAGGGTGGAATTATGTAAGTTCAAAGAAATTCGCTGTCTTTATTTTTTAAATACAAGAGGTGGAAAAAAAAAAAGTAGAGAACAAAATCCCTTGTCCTGCCTGCTTGCAGAGTCAGGTTTTGAGAGCACGTGCTGAGTTTTGTATCCATAAATCATTATTTATCTTGCACGATATTGCAGGAATACAGAATATTATTAAGTAAATAATAGTATTTTATTATTCATTGCAAGATTGATTTTTCTGGTTCTTGAAGATAAGTTTTCTTGAAGATACCTGTGCAATGCTGTGCTTCAAAAACTGCACATCAGTTATTTACTGTTCTACAGTTATGGCACAGGTTGCCCAGGGAAGCTGTGGATGCTCCATCACTGATAAGTTCAAGACCAGGTTGGATGGGGCTTTGAGCAACCTGGTCTAGTGGGAGGTGTCCCTGCCCATGGCAGGGGTGTTGGAACTGGATGATATTTAAGTTACCTTCCAACCCAAGCCATTCTATCTTAGATACTTTATTATCTAAATGCTTTTCCCACCTTGGCCATTGAAAATGAATTGATCACACCACGAGAAGCTTTGTGTCATGCAAAGCCCCTGATACGTTTAATTTCCTTAAAACCTAATGTTTTGGCAAATCTGGCCAAAATGACCCTTTAAGCCAAAGGTCTACCACACTTGGCTGCATTTATGCCTGGGGTTGCCAAGGCAGAAGGGATGATTAGCTGGGTTTAGTGACAGCTTGTCCTGGCTTGGGACAAGCCGTGGGGTTGCTTTTGCTTCAGAAGTGCTGCTGCTGTTTGCCAGGGGCAGTAATGAATGGAGATGGTGAGATGCCAAGGGGGGGGTTGTGATCATGGCAGCCTCATCCTCACAAAGGTTCAAGGCCACTCAAGTTCTAGAAAGAAGTATCCCAGGCACGCAAGTTTGTTGGGGCTGTGTCCTATATGAAGCATCTCTTCCTCTTCCAGAAGCACAGTTTTGGAAGAACCCCCCCTAGGGACACTCTTGCCTCAATGTGTTTTTGAGTACTTGGTCTAATTTTGGGAAGTCCTTAATTGCAGATGAAGAATTCAACTTGGCAAGTGTTACTTGTATTTATTTGGGGAAGTGGGAAAAAAATACTTCTCCCGGGGAATGTGGTGGTGTTGTTATAGTTCAAAAATAAATCTGTGTAAGTAATTAGCAGATTGAACTGCCTCACCAGGTGACATTTCACTTTGGGTGGTGTTTTAATCTTTAAATCCATAGTTTTTGAAATGCTTGTTGGCTGTTGTCATTGGTGCTTGATGCCAGTAGGATGTGCAGGGAGAGTCATCTCTATTGTAAGAAAAATAAAAGTATTCCTTGCATTCTCTCACATGTTCCCCCTGCACCTTTCAGGTGTTATCACAGGCTCTTGAGCTCATTTCTTTTTCAGAGGTAGGTCCTTGAGGAACGTGAAATAACTTGTACAACAACGTTATATTTAGTAACTCTCTGACAGCTTTTTATAAGGAAAACCTGCTTTGGGAACAAGCAACAGTAACCCCTTATTTTCCTATTTTTGTATTAATAAGCAAGTGCTTCTGCTGTTCCTGGGGGTGGGAAAGGACTGTACACTGGACTCCATAGTTTGTTGGCTTCTCCTCTAGGGAATGCAAGTGGTGTAACTCTGATCTGTGGTTTGTAGAAGTGTGGATTTATTCTTCTGCAAAGTGATGATTTACTCTGCTTGAAGTTGGAAGTGATCTATCTAGAGTGGCATGAGAGATACACTGACTGAGCTGAAGCAAGGCAGGAGTTGGGGTGAGAAATGTGGTTTTGTTCAGGGATGATGTTCTTGAAGTGGATGAGAACTTGCAGCTAGAAAATCAGGATAAATAACATAGGCTTTGTTATCAAGATCTGTCTGTGCCAGTGATGGCAAATTTATGCTATAAGCTAAGAGGTCAGTGAAAAGAAAGTGAGAAGAATGAAGTAATTGTAAGTAGGCTTATTACCTGTGTGGGGATTTTCACTTTCACTGGAGGCGTTTTGGAGGGATCACACACATGGAAAGAGATTGAAAGTCTTCCACCTGGTGTTTGGAAGTAGAGGTCTTGTAGCTGTGAAGCACAGGACACATTTGCTAGATGGTAGGAGAGGCAGTGACGTAGCTTCAAGCCACCTTAGTATAGAATCACAGAATGGTAGGGGTTGGAAGGGACCTCTGGAATCATCTGGTCCAACCCCCTTGCTAAAGCAGGTTCACCTAGGGCAGGAGGTTGCACAGAATCACGTCCCGGTGGATTGTGAGTATCTCCAGAGGAGATCCATAATCTCTTCTGTCTTCTGGCCAAACACAACATAGTTATCTATTGGGCATTTCTGCTGGTGTGATAGGCATGAGATGATGGAATGAGAAAACTCTACCCTTCTCCTCCAGGTAGATTCCCATCCCCTCCCTATGACGAGTTTTCTTTCCTCCAAGAGCACATCTTTACCCTACAGAATTAAATGGAAAGCTTAGCACTGTAAGCAAACAATCCCTATGATTTCTGCTCATTTTTTTACTTTGCCCACCTCCCTCAGTGGAATTAATGTCTGGAGTTGTCCCCTGTGATGTGGGATCTGTTTCTTGGGTTTCCTTATCCATAGGAAAGACCAGATGTCTGTATCTGGGAGATATTTCCTAGATGCAACCCCTTCCCATCATGCAGAACTTTCATTCAATGCCTGAGGGATCAACGACCCACAACTGGGGTGATACTGAGGTGGTGGCATTATTTTAGTGAAAGCAAATTAACCTACCTGTCATCAAGCAGAAGCAGCTTTTGTCTGAGGGGGAAATGCAATATTAATATTCCCCACTTTTACAGGGTAGGACCCAGGAGATGAGGACCAAAGGGAGAGCTTGTTTCTTTCTGGTGGCTTCGCTCGAATTGTAGCTGAAATGGCACTGTCAGAAAGGGGGTTGTAAACTGCTGAGCTGCCCTACACGTTCCCTGCTGTAGCCTTCCCTTTTTTACACACCACGTGGAGAATTTTAACTAGAAATTTGCTTTTGTTTTCTTGATCCAGTGCACTGTTTCCTCCAGATATTATCTGAACATAAAAAGTGTGACGTCAATCGAGGTTCCAGAATTTCCAGTCTGAAATGCATTTGCTGGAGGTTTTTTATTTATCTTTTGTCTGCTTTTGAGTAGATTGAGCCAGATCAGTGTTTAATCATGATTAAGCCCATTGTAATCTCTGTTCTTTATGAAATCCCTCTTGGAGCAGAGCAGGTTGTTTATTTGTGGAAAGTTAACCTGAGGAGCATTTCGGTGTTTGAAAGAGCTGCTGGTTTCCATCTGCAGGCATGAGGATGGGCACATCACTTCTTGCTTGTGTGCATATGAATATGTTTGTGTGTGTGCTTGCTAGGGCAGTTAGAAGCCACCTATGATATGCCTTGACATGGAGCAGCTGGTCACCCAAAGCTGTTCTTCTGGCCCGTTACCATCTCCTCAGTAAAAGCACCAAGTGGTTGGTCATGCAGTCAGCGCTGACCTCACAAGCAAATGTTGTTCCCTATGTCTAAGCCATTGATGGGAGCTGCCATTGTATCTCCTGGAGGAAGAGTAGGGAAGGGCTGTTGACACCCCTCCTGCAGCAAGGTGAGGGTCTACCACTGCTGTCTGAGCTCTGCAGCTGCAGGGCTTGGGTCATCTGGAGTGTACCTCTTACCCACGCAGCCAAATGTCCTGTGCTGTTGCTGCTGTTCAGTTTTTTTGGAGAGTACAATCATGTAGCAGGAGGCATGGAAGAATTGTTATCCTTGATTTATGAATCCCTGCTGGGCTTAGAAGGAAATCACATGGTTTTGGCAGAGTCATCTAAGATGACAGACTTCAAACAGAGTCGGGAAGTGAACCTCAGTCTCCTGAGTCCCAGGTGCTCTTCTAACACCAAGACAGTCCTTCCTCTTTGATGTGAATGTTTTTAACTACAGCAGATGTACCTCAGAAATGCACCTAGTTCAGGACTGAGTCTCTATGTCCATATTTTTAAATGCCATCATCTTGTGTGAGCCCAGTCTTGCTTTGCTTCAGAGCTGTTGGTTAGAAAAGGTCATAAGGCAATTGGCCATGAATAAATTAGTTTCTGTAAATGAGTTATTTACTGCCTGTTCTTAGAAATGTGCTTTCAAGAAAGAGGTGGGCCCCTTTGGAACTTAACTACATTTGGATGTTGTCTAGAGTCAGATAAGGAAACTTGCTTTCAGAGAACAGGAAAAGGAGGTATAGACTTGGCCACTGACACAGTCTTTGATGAGTCTCTTCCAGCCCTGTTACTGTCTCATTTTTCTGTTGCCCGTTTCTAGAGAAGAGAGGTGGAGTCAAGACTTTCACAATCTTCTTTTCCTATTTCAGCTGGGGGATGGACTTCTGCATAATTCATCAGCTGGAGTAGGTCCTCCTGCCCTGTTCCATCAAAGCCACCATGGAGTCTGTAATTGACCACACAGAGTAAAAGGAGATTATTCCAAATCGTCCCACTGATTTTATTTTAGTTCTTTTTTCTCACCTTATTTCCTATTTCTTAACGTTTTGCTCTCCTCCACCCTTCCTCTATTTCCCCCTTATCTCCTTCCCTTATCTTGTGTGTTTGTCTGAGTGCAGGTAATACTCAGGAGTGCAAAGTCTTTTCTTTCAGACTTTACCTCCTGAGGTCAAGAAGTCTTGGGGTGAAGGGAGGTACACAGCTGCTCCTGTGAAGGAAGCAGTTTTGGCTGAGTGGATCTGGGAGCAACGTTGGCACCATTTCTGATGACATGGGAGGCTTCCTTGGGCTGATCTCATTCACTACATTGGTTTAGGAACCCTGCAGCTATACAGCGTTTGCCTCTGGCCTTTCACTTCTCCTTCTTGTCCTCTAGGAGACATCTAGATGGCTAGAAGTTTGAGGAGATGTATCAGTGGATGTTATGGCTCTGGCCAGCTCCATGATGATTTCAGTAGCTCTCTGGAGGGGGACCTATGACTACTTTGTCTTTCCAGGCCCCTCTGCAAACTATTGTCAAGTGGTCAGCATCATTAGAAGCACAGGCTCTCATACTTCTGGTGTCTTTGATCTTGGCTGGGTTTTTGTTCTCTGTGGTTAGGTTGCCCATCTATTTTCTGATCATCATCAGACTTCAATAAATAGAATACTAGAAGCCATGCAGTACACATTGCAGGGAGCCATGGAGAACACAGCTTGCTCTTCAAATGCCATCCTTTAGAAGGTGCCCTCCCCTCCCTCAAGGCATGGCTGTGCCTCTCTGAGAAGTGGTGGCATGGAGATGGATTGCTACACTAGCTTGGCATCCTTCTGTGAGGCATCTAGTCTCACCCCTGAACAGAAGCCAGACTTACCCATTAGTAAAATCATTCTCTACGCTTCCAGAACAAGGAGAAGTAGAAAATGTGTTTATAAATTGCTGGCATGCATTTAGGGTTGTTTTTTTTTCTGTGGGTGGTAGAAGTAATAGTGATCCTTAACCAGTCCTGTTTCCTGGCTTGCTTCTAGCAGATGACAGAAGGCAAAGCAAGTTCATAGAACAGGACCAGTTCTGAACAGTCAGAAATCTGGGGGAAGAGTGGGTTTGGTTTTGTTTTGGTTTTTTTCCTTTTTAATAGACTGAGACAGAAGCAAGAGTGTTTTAATGGCAGCCCAAATCATTTTTGTGGTATTTATGTGGATTAAGTAATGTGTATGTTCTCCATGGAGAACGGGAGTCCATTGCACCTCTTGGAACAGAGCTTTGGTCAAGGTTGGAGGACAGTACCATAGAGTCTGTGCAGGGCTTGCTAGTGGGTGAAGGTGGGAAACCTTCTATTACTCATGCAAACCTATAAATAATGTGCTATTACAGAGAGGAATTGCTGTCGAATTGACCTCTTGAAGGTCTAGAGGTGTGAAAAAGAATGTAAGAATGTGTGAGATAATTTTGTTTTTTAAAGTGAGATGACATGACCCAATACTAGCAGTCTGGAAGAGAGCCTCCTAATAATAAGCATCCCAAAAAACCCTAATGGAATGGGATGTGAGGCACATTTAAATGACTTTACAGAAGGTGTTCTGTATGCTGGCATAATCAATGCCTGAAGGAAGAATAAATATTTGAGGCTGGCAGTGGTTGTGAGTCATATATTTTTCTCTCTTCCTTGTTTTTGTGTTCTTACCATGGAAAAGAATGCTTGCTCTAAGCAGAGGTGGAAATCATTGGGGAAAACAGTGATGGTAACAGTAGGAAAGAAATGGATGGAAGTAAAACGCCCAGTGAATAACTATTTTTGATGCAAGGCTCTGCAGAGGTGGCCAATGTATATCATATATTCATATATGATCATATATTCAAAGATAAAGAAAATAAAGGCCAAACTATGACCTTGTGATAGTGAGGGCTGTGCCTTTTTCCTTGTGTCCCAGCAGTTTTCTTAACAAACTGCTTTTATTCCTTCTCTTACTGCACCTTGGCATGGTCCTGAGTGTCTTTACCACCATGTATATGCCAGAAGGGCACAATTCCTTAAATTAAAACCCAAAACCCCTCAAATTGATTGCTAACACCTCTGGAAATGAGTAAATTTTCATAATGGGAATGGAGAGAGACCTAGTTATCTTACTTTCCTTGATTAATATCATTCAAAACTGTGATTTCCCTGTTCCCTTTCAGTTTTTGTTTGTTCTTTTTTATTAGCACATTTTTTTCCCCTTCTGTTTTCCTCTGGCTGAAGGCAATGTGCAGGTGAGGAGATTCAGATGGTGGCAGATCAAGACAGTTCACTGGTTGGTTTGGTGGGGTTTTTTTAACTGGTGTACACGAAACTGTTTCTTATCACTTTCAGATCTTGTATTTCATAGGATGATTTTTTTGTTAAGGGCTAGGTTAAGATAAACTGATTTTCACCTCGTGTAGTCCCAGTGGTTACTGGGTGAGTAAGGGCGTACTCAAGGTGGTGTGATTTTACACCATGCCACAGAAATCAATTCCTGAGTTTCATGTTTCATGAGAAAAGAATTGTTCCAGGGATTAAAAAAAAAAAAACCCAACCAACCAACCAAAAAGAGGAGTTCCCAGGAAGCCACTGGCTCCTGGTTGCGTGGTGCCTTATCATAGAATGGTTTGGGTTGGAAGGGACCTTCCAAGATCATCTAGTCAACCCCTCTGCAGTCAGCAAGGCCATCTCTAACTAGGTTGCTCAGAGCCCCATCAAGCCTGGCCTTGAACAGCTTCAGGGGTGGGGTCTCCACCACCTTTGTGGGCAACCTGTTCCAGCATTCCACCAAACACCTCAAAACATCTGCACAGTTCATGGCCATGCAGAGTGTTGGCCATAATGGGCCAGAATGAAGAACGTGGCTGAACGTGCTGTAGCTCACTTTGTGCAAGACTTTGGTCTCTTTGTGTTGGTCACTGCTTGAAGCATTAGCTGTAGTAATACACTTATAGTAGTATTTCTAAAATACCTGATGCCCCATTGCTTAGTAATGCCAATGATGCCTCCACTAAGCCTACACTTGTGTTCCCAGAGAGGTTCTGGTGGCAGAAGTGGCAGCAAAATGAGATTTGTCATCTTCCTTTGGAACTCATGAGTTGGGGGGGAAAAGCTTTGGAAAAGCACCTGAGTATTTAGAGCAGACAATATAGTAATAAGTAAATAATTGAGTTGTGGGGTGCTATGACTTCAGCACAGCTAAGCAGTGGAGCAGACTGTTTTATGACAATGTGGGAGGAGTGTTTCTACTCAACCACTCATCTCTCGTAAAAGCAGCTTGATGAAAAAGCCTCATAGTCATGAGGGCTCCTTTTTATTCTTCTTTTATATCACATCTGTTCCCTTATTGTACTGTTATTACTGTTAATGATTATCCTGCCTACTTATGCAGAATAAAGTAGTCCCTTGAAAAGGCTTCAAGACTAAAGTGCGAAGCTTTGTGACCATCCTTGACAGCCTCTCCTGAGCCTTAATTCCTGTATTATGTTTAAAAATTTTAAAAAAATTCCTTAAGGGTCCAAAAAGTAGCCAGGAAATGTCTTCTACAAAATGAGTCTGTCCCATGAAGTGCAAGGAAAAAGCTGAGCTTTAAGAAAAATAGAGAAATGAAGAACCCATAAAACTTTTCCTACGTGAAGATTGGCAAATATGGATGCTCTCTTCCACAGGGAATGGATTTCCACCAAGGATCTGTGAAGATAATGTCCCATTAGATGGAAAACTGGCTGTAAGATGTTTCATAGCCCCTTTTGACTATAGGTAGTCAAGCATCCCATAATTCTCCAGTAGTGGCCCCAGCACATAAAATGTGTTAGGGGAGTTGTTGCATTGCCTCTTTCCACTGCTGTTGTTATGCTGCTTTGCACCAAAGGTTTCCGTGTTGTCCTTTTGAAGCTCTATAAAAAGACATTGTTTATATAAATAATCACTCTTGTTTGGGATGAAGGTAGGAGAACATGCCCCTGAATATCTGCATTGTTGTCCCAGGAACCCTGTGATTAAAGGCGAGCAGAGAACTGGCTTTATGAGCTACAATCTGTTTTTTTAATCATATATTCCAAGATAAAGAAAGTAATTTCCTCTTGGATATTACACAGAATTAAGCAGTCGGGTGACTGGTTGAGCTGTAATTCGTCTGGGAGGGCAGCGTAGAAACTCGTTGCTAAATTTTTCCAAAATAAGTACTCAAAAAAGGAAAGGAAATAACTTGGGAGTGCGGACTTGGGCTCCTACCACTCCCCAACTGAGCCTGCAAAGCCTGGCTTAAAAAAATCTGGTTTGGTTCAAACAGGTTCTTATGTGGAAACAAATCATTACAGACTTCTGATAATGGAGATACCATTAAGCTTATCAGCATAATTATTTCCTGCACATTCATGGAGCACAATGGGTGAATAACTCAGCAGCAGCAGGAGAGGGGCATGTGTCCAGCTGGAGTCATGGCCATGGGCTGGTTCAAAACAAGGCTGAGCTCATGAAGAGGTTCAACTACCTGACATGGGAAGCGATGCCTTCAGTCTGCAGAACTTTCCAGTTGTTTATCTGCTACCTAACTCCAGGGGTGCCCAATAGAAGTCCTCTGATGCTTCGTTTTCACACTCCTTGAACTTGGACAACTTAGTTTCTAGGCTATGTATACTTAGGCTTGAAAAATGAGCCTTCCTCAACCTGTCTTCTCTGAGAAGCTCAGTCCCAGAGGTTTTCTCTTTTAAGTATTAAGCTTAAAAGTGATCCTGGCAGAAAAGCCAGGAATTCAGGTCATGAAGAGGCTGTAGAAAATGTTTGCTCTCCAGGTCCATAATATGATGCCTGGAGCACTTATTTAGGAGCTGAGTGAGAATCTGATCCTCAGAGGAAGGAAATCCTTCCTCTATGAATGTCTCTGGATTACTGGGATGCTCTTTAAGAAGCAGAAGCAGCACATTTTCCAGGAAAAAATGAGTCCTGCTCAAGTTGATGAAAAAGCCATAGATACCTTCAGAAGGACCAGGGCTTGGGACCCCAGTGTGCATGCATGTTATCCCAACAAATAGGCTTTGTATGTCCATAGTATCCAAAGGCACATGGAGGTGATGACTGTGCCTACAGGTGCAGTCTTATTTCTGGAGAAAAACACTAGTTGAGGATTTGGCAGTGCTGAAGGGCTCTGCCTTGATTTTGCTGCTCACAATGAAGGATGCATTAGAGAATGTTAGTGAAGAACGTGGAGGATGGCAAGGATTGATTCAAACATAACTCTGCATGGTTTGATTTAGCTCTAGGAACAGCAAACCAGTACATAAAGGATGGGAAGGTCTCAATGACCCTGGGCAAACAGGACATGCTGGCATCCCAGAAGGGGCAGATGAGCTTTCCAGGAGTAATTCTGTGGCTGCAGCACCTTCAGTAGATTGATCCTTCTCTTTTTTTCCCTCTTTTTTTTTCTCTTTTTGCATGCTAGGATATTTTTCCTAAACTTCATAATTTTTTTTTTTTTTATGATTTCTTCAACTCATTGTAGAATTATGTGCAAGAGGAAGAAGCAGAAAACTTTCTGCAGCACCAATATATCCGTGTGGCTGACAGTAAAGCCAGTTCTCTGGGGAGGGTTGTTCTTCTTTTGAAGACACTCCTAATTACCTGTCTATCAGACCCCAAGCTGCCTGCCAAATTCTGTTTGCCTTTATGTAACATCAATACTTGAACAACACAAGCAATAACTGCCATGCAACCTTTAATGAAACCTTCCTAGAAGGGACTGGTTGGATGGGCACGTGAAAAATGTTGTATCTCCAACTTTCCCTCCTGTTACTTCTGTGGTTCCTCCGAGCAGTTTGTGAGTACATTCCCTGTGCTCATGGATGCATCTGTTTGTTCTGTGTGTATTTTTTGGGTACTTTTGCAAACAGGAAAGGGATACACTTGAGGGAAAGGTAAACAAGCAGTGAGGGCCTGAGACAACACTGTTGTCGGTGGGAAATGGGATCTGATGTTGAGTCTGTTGTTTCAGGATTTAGCCATAACAATTCTTCCTTCCCTGCTGTTCCATTTGCTTATAGGAGGATCCAGATGTAACTGAAACATCTGATAGAGTCTTAGAATTGTTTAGAAGGTTGGGAAAGACCTTTAAGATCATCAATCTTTAACCCAGCACAGCCAAGTCCACCATTACACCGTGTCCCTCAGCACCACATCTACACAGCTTTTAAACCTGCCAGGTCCAGGACCTGGCAACCCTTTTGAGGAAGAAGTTTTTCCTAATGTCCAATTTAAACCTCCCCATTTCTTCTTGTCTTATTGCTTGTTCCTTGGGAGAAGAGACCGACCCCACCTGGCTCCAACCTCCTTTCAGGGAGTTGAGAGCAAGAAGGTCTCTCCCAAGCCTCTTTTTCTCCAGGCTACAGAGTTTTCTCAGCTACTCCTCACAAGACTTGTTCTCTAGACCCCTCACCAGCTTCATTGGTGCTACTCTGTGTCCCCTTCCTTAGTGTCTCCTGCCTGTGGGAAGGAGATGCAGTGTTGTTTGACAACAGTCCTGAAGCCTCCAACCTTCCCTTACCCCTACTTCAATAGCCATTAAAATACAACACCCACAAATCTCTCCACCACCTAATTCTGCCTCTTTCTTCTCAAAAACACCATCTAACAAAGAGCTTCTCTTCTTCTGGAGCATTGGTGCCAAGTCAGGATGCTTTACTTGAACACCAGAGGTGTTGATTTCAGGTTATCAGAAGTATTTGTGACTTTTCTGCTCCCAGCTTTCTAGGTCAGGCTTCATTAGTGTGCACCAACTGTACGTGGTAGATTGGATTAGGATTACAGGTATTTGAATCTGCTTTTTCAGTTGGAAATAAAAGTGCAATCCACAATCAATAAAGAAAAGGAATGATCAAGTGCATTTAATTCCAGAAACACGATTTTTAGCTTATGGGATACCCAGTGATGGAGCAAGGAAAGCATATGTATATTAAAAGATGGGTTAAAAAAGTGCAATGCCAGATGAAGTCACTGTCAATTTTATTGTATCTTCTGTCAGAAATATATTAGATCGTATTTCAGGATAAGAGTTTTACTGGAGAGAGTTGAGGGGCTTCTCAAGTGCCCCTGCACAATTTACAAGCTCTATCTTACAGCTCTTTTATTTACCCTTTCCTGAAGAACCATCACCACTGGGATGCTCCCTAGCACAGAACAGCCCTTACCTGGATATTTTCCATCCCATGACCTGCAGGTTTCTTCAGTCCATGAACTTCAGTCCCTCAAAAGCAGCAGGAAAGTAAGCTCATTGTTAGAAGACTTAAATTTTTCATGCACAAGTACAGGTTTCTACTTCCAGATTTATCCAGGATCTACAATTTGAAAAAAGGTGGTAAATTTTAACCTAATAATGTAGTTCAGCATCTTTTTTTGGCTGGCTAGAGTCTCCTTTTCAACTTCATCAGCTCCCACACTCCAAATTTCTTTTACCACGATGATGTTAAGTCTTTACTAACATGACACCTCAACATAGCTGAGATGATAAGGAATTGATATAATTTTTGTGTATGTCCCTAGTACTCATTAAAGCTGGTCCCTGCCATGCCTGTTAAAGGTAAAGAGACTGTGTATATCTGACATTTAGAAATGAAATATTCATTCCCTAGCTCTTATCTCTCCTCATGGTTAAGAACAACCAAAACCACCTTTGCTTTGATGAATTAAGTTGTTGTTTAGCTTTACTGCAGTGCCCTTTTGGCCTGGAAGCTTCTGTGGTAATTAATGAAAAGGGACAGTTAATTGCTTTGAGTGCCTTTCTAAAGTTCAGGTGATTATTACTGCACAAGAAGATGTCCCATGCCATAACAGGCTCACCCTGGAAGCTCCTCCTCACCCTCCTTACAGCTTCTGCTCTGACTCCAGGTCAGAAATGAAAGTGTCCTTCAAAGATCAATCATTGGTTAAGAAGAAATGTGTGATTTATTAGTCCTAAGGTGTTGTTTTCCTGGGTCATGTTTAGTTTCCTCAGGATTTAGGAGTAGCACCTTCTTTTTGCTCACTTCAAGGGAGGTCACTGGCTCAGCGTGGTCCCCAGGGCAGATATTGCAAGAGTAACACTTGACAGGCAAAGATGTTCAGCACGGAGTGGTGGTGTCATCTGGAAAAGGTGACCCTGCTGCACTTGGTTTGGGGCTGGCTGCACAAGTAGCACCTCAAAGGGAAACAAAGATTTAACTTAATGCACAAATGAGATGGGCAGTAGCAGTGCTTGGAGTGTCTTGGAGAGACAGGTTGATGTCTCTAGCATGTGCCAGCCTAGCATATTTTCTTCTCCCTGCTCCCAAATTAGTCCAAGACCCCTTGCCTTCTCCTCTCCAGCCCCTCAAACGTATGTTTCCCCAGCTTCTTCCAGCAGCCCTCTGTTGTCAGTCATAAGCTCGTTCCTGTACCCACCTCTGCTTCTGGGAGCAACAGGCACCAGCTTCTTATCAGGGTGGACAAAGAGCAACTACATCTTTGGGTCCTCCCTTCTTGGGAAAACGGTGTGTTGCTGATGTGCAAAGTCAACAGGGCTTGTCCCACTTCCTGGGGTGGTGGCCCTTGGTGGCGCCTTGAATGTCAAATGGGGGCAATGAGCACATTGTGGGTGTTGACCTTCACTCTGAGGGTGATGAGACACTGGCACAGGTTGCCAAGGGAAGTTGTAGATGCCTCAATGCTGGATGTGTTCAAGACCAGGCTGGATGAGGCTTGGAGGAACCTGGTCTGGTGGGAGGTGTCCCTGCCATGGCAGGGGGGTTGGAACTACATGATCTTTAAAGTCCTTTCCAACCCAACCCATTCTATGACCTCTCAAGAGCTCTTTGCCTAGAGTGTGCTGGAAGCCTGGTGCTGCTGTGCCTCTGCCAACCCCACAAAACCCAGAGAGACCGTGGTGGCCTGGGTGGAATACAGGGCACCCTTATAAACAAGCCCTGGTGCTGCTGGTGTGATGATCCACGGGTCAGTTTTGACTTGGTGTGTGCAGGATTCAACGAAGAAGCTGATTGAATTTCAGGAAGCTCGAGGCCTGGAAGACTAGAGAAAAACAACACCAGAACTTTTTGTCCTTAGGAGGATTTGGGCAAGAAAAAAAAAAAAAAGTGTTGTTCTGGTTGAGTGAGATTTTAATTTTGATTTTTCTTTCCCCCCTGAAGAACAGCTCCTCAGAGGAACTGGTTTTGCAGAGGAGAAAAGATATTTTTCATTCCCAACGTGGGCTTGGAGCTTGTCTGGGTGTTTTTGCTGCACGAGGGCAAGTGTAATGTCATTCGATGTGGGGTTTTGTGGGCAGGACGAGGTGATTTGAGCAATGCCCTTCTCGCTCCAGCAAAAAAACATGACCTAAGCAAATACACTGTCACGGCTTCAAAATCTGCCTCTAAGCCCTGGAAAATGGGCACAGATTAAAGTCAGCTGCTGCCAGCCAAGTTCTCCACTGCTGCAACCGTATCCAGAACGAGCTGATGCCTTTTTTTGTCTGCACAAACCGTGTAATCTTATTTGTCATCGTTTTGTTTGAGCAAAGTTAAATCAAGGCCTTAAAAATAAAAAAAAAAAAATCAATTTGGGGGAAACAAAATATTCGAACCGGTTGCCTGCAGATGCTCTTTTTAATAAAGTGGTTTCTGTAGGATTTATTCAGCCCTGGCATGTACTTTGTGCTGGCTGGACTTTCGAGGCAGCTGCAACCCAGAGATAAGTTTGCAACCCAGAGATAAGTTAACTCTTTTGTTGGGTTGCTCTTAAAATCCTGATTTCAACAATTTATTAATTTTTTTTGGTAATTTATTTACATGTTAGAAAACCCATTCACAGTTTAAAGCCATCAGAATTACGTCAGGAATGAGTAAATGTTGCTGTTGGGATTTCTTGGGGTTATTAGGGTGGCACATGGCAATTGGAGGAGAGCAGAGCCTGCAAACACCCTGGGTGCCTCCTGAGAATACATCCACCCAGCCCCAGGGCTTTCTGAAGGGATGTGAGGGACAATATAATGCCATATGTTGATGCAGCATCTTGGATGAGGAGCCCCAGCCCATCCCTGCATTTCAGAAAGCTGTTTGGAAAGTTGTGCCAAAGTGTTTTCACTTTGGATGTGCAACCAGGATGACTCTGGGTCTTCTGAGGCTAGAAAAAGGGCTGCTGGGTTGTGTGTATCTGAGGAGTCAGTGCTTACAGCTTCAGCCCCCAGGATGATGAATGTGCAGAGGGCAGAGTTTGATTTTTTATTTCTGAATCACAATAGTTGTCCCATCATTTTGCTGATACCCATGTAGGAGACACATCTGTCCATGCAGTTTGTCCCTGTAGCTCTTTGGGCTGTGTTTGGTGTGGTCTATGACAGAGAGTCACTGTATACAGGAGGTTATTGTTTACTTTGAAAGTCCTTGGTTGAATTTGGGGTAATCCAAATTGGGATGATGGGCTGGAGAGCAGCCCTGGGAGAAGGACGTTGGGGTGCTGGGGGGTGAGAAGCTGGCACCATGTGCTCACAGAAGCCAATGTCCTCCTGGGCTGTATCCCCAGCAGAGTGGGCAGCAGGTCAAAGGAGGGGATCCTGCCCCTCTGCTCCACTCTGAGGAGACCCCTCTGCAGTGCTGGGACCAGCTCCAGAGTCCTCAGCACAGCAGAGACAGAGTAGAGCAGCAGAATGCATCTCAAGGTGGACTTGGGGACTCTCCAAGGTGTCCACAGTTATGGTATCCCTGATCTGTTGGGCATTAGGACACAGTCTCTATAGCTCCGGCCACGTGCTTGGACAGATCAAGGTGTCCAAGTACTGTGGGTCTCCAGCAGTGTCCAGGAAGATGAACGCCTCTGGGGAACATCAGAAAGATCTGCTGGATCTGTGTGCAAATGTGCAGCCGATCCCTTTGTGCACGGGGAGTCTCAAGCATTTGTATCCCTGGTGTAAAGTCAGAGGAGCCCTAACCCCAAAGCACCAGCTATGGAGCTTGGTCTACACCCTTCCTCTGGTGCTGGAGTGGAGCCAGACACGTTATGGGGGCTTCCTCCCCACCAGGAAGACTTGGCAGCGGTTCATGAAGCCCCTCAGGGGTGGGATATGGTGCCTCCAAATTTGGAGACTGCACAGAGGATGCCCCTTTCCAGTCAAACAAGCAGGAGAAAATAACCTGAGGGAGAAAAGTTTTACTCACAGCACTTGCACTGACTTATTTTAATTTTTATTTCTCTCCAAGCAACATCCAGCCAGGGGTGACTGAACCTGGGTCGTGGCCCAGACCACCTCCTTTGCAAGCCTTCAGGGTGGGACATCTCTTACTAATGCCTCCCTCCACGCTTTGTTTTGCCATTTCTTTTAACACCCTACAAACCTGATCTTTTTCTCAACTTTTTTTTTCCCCCCTTTCCTCTCTCTCTAGTTTTGTATGGAGCTGAACCAGCCGACGCTGCCAAACATCCGCAAGTGGAAGGGCCCCAGAGGATGCTGGAAGGGTGTTGTTTCCGAAAAACCCTCAGGCCAGCTACACAAGGTACTTTAATCCCTAAGGCTGAACTTTGCCTTTGCTTTTTTTTTCTCCCCTCTTCTAACCAAGGACGGATTTTCAGTTTGCAAATCTTTCTTGGCAGGGTTTGCACCTCTTGTTTTTTAAGCCGCCTGTTCCTATAGCTTCCAGTTTGACTGTGTGATTGATTTTGGGGGGGTTTTTTGGAAGAATTTTCCTCAGCCTGTGGCACGCTTGTAAGGAGGAAGAGGGGTTTGTTTGGGTGGTAAAAGCAGTGTAGAAATATAGAAGAAAAGGACATTAGGACAAGGAAAAAGTCCTTGGTTTTGCCCCTGGCAGGCTGCAGTATTTCTGAATATTTTTTTGCACTAATCCCCTGAGGCTGTTCCCCAGTGCAGCACCAGCTGGCATTTGGGAAGCTCCCTTTTTAACTTGTTTGCAAGTGCAGCCTGCCATCCTCATCTGGAAGAAGAGCTTATCCTGTGCCCTGCCCAGAGTGCTCTGCAGAGGCTTTTGGAATGCTGCAGACTCCCTTGGAAGTCTGCACTGTGCTGCACTGTGCTTCTCCCTGCAGCATCTTTGGCCATGGGAATATATATATTATATATATAAGTGTGCTGCAGTGAGGTCCTCATTTATAAGGTGGTGACAGCTGCACCAGCAATGCTTGTCAGTATTCAAAATATAGCTCCTTTGGGCCAGACATCACCCAAATAGCCTCTCCCAAGGAAAATTTCTCTTATTTTCCCTTCAAGGGTGCTAATAAGTTTTCAGAGAAGATCCTCCTTGGGCTCAAGCCTGTTGTTGCTGCACGGAATTGTTCTTAAGATGCAATGACTGCAGCATGGATGTTGTTGTGGGGTAGAAGCAGGAATCAAGACCTGCCATGTACCACCATGTAATGAATGGTGTCTAGCAGTACATGGGGCTGTCTTCATCTCTTCTGAGCTATTCAATATGTGGCTGCAGTTATATCCTGCAATCACACTGCTCCACAGCCACATTTCCTTAATGTAGCTTTTCCAAATCAGGTTGCATCACCGTTCACTGGGTTTGGACTGATGTCTTGGGAGCTGCACCTCCTTTTATTGCTCTTCTGAATAAAGTTCAAGAATGGGGAAAAAAACCCAAACCCACCTGAGCAGCACAAGGGTTGGACTCCAGCTTCCCCTAGAAAGACCCAGAGGATCTGAATGTGTCCAAGGTTAACCCAATTCACATATAATTCTGATGCAGAGTGCAAATCCCCTTCAGGACAGTTTTATTCCTGGCTGAGATTTCCTTTGGGATCTCTTGTTAGGCCAGATCATTAAAAGCCTGAATTAAAAAAGTTATGTGAAGTTGAAGTTGTTTCCTCTGCTTGTTCTTTTTTTTTTTCTTCTCCCAAATTCTTAATAATTGTTTTAGAGTTTTTGTGTTAAGTCCAGAGTCTTTTAGTCTATTTTTCTTCTGTTATCTAAAGATATCAATGAAAGTTTTGACTATGGGCTAATTAAAAATCATCATCTACCTTGTTTTACCTGTAAGGATGAATGGATGAATGGTTCCCAAAATTATGGGAGAAGTCTGTGGCTAAGCTAAGAATAGAAACGTTATCCACTGAGTCTTCCTTTTAGCTTCTCTAACAGTTCTCAGTCCATAGACTTCTGACTGGTGGAATAATTTTGTCAGTATTTTAAAGGTGAGTTATCTAAAGGAGCTACCAAAGGGTTTTTAGCCAACCTTAATGCTTTCTTTCAAGGCTCACAGGAAGTCAGCAGAGCAGATAACACTTTTTTAATTGCAGCTGAAATGAAAAAAACCCTCTTTTTGCAATGGGTTTAACTACAATTTGCTGAGGGAATGACACCAAGGAAAGTGGTGTCTGGGTGATGGGAGCTGACAGGCTTTGAATTAGATGCTGCTTCTGGTGTGACTGGGGCGAGCAGCTTTCTGAAAATGCCAATTCTAAGTCCTGAAGTAATCAAAAAAAAGCCATGCAGGGTGATGGAAACGGAGCTGAAAGGAGCATTGGAGCTGGAAAAGAGACAGAGAAGACAGAGCTGAGGGGTCTAGACCAGATTTCATGCCAAGAGTCTGGAGGATCCTGGGTATTTTTAGCTTGTGGGTGACAGAAGTTGGTGAGATGGTGTGTGGTGCACTCAGCTTTCAGTGGGGCTGCCCAGGGAGAATTCCTCCCATATCTGGTGGGACTTTTCACTGAGCTTTTCTACCTGCTTCTTTATCCCTGACTGATGTCCTGGGATGCTGTTTCTCTGTCATGCTTGTGCACAGCAAGTTGTGCATCCTGCCCTCAGCAGGCATCAAGCCCAGATAGAAACCTGCATCACCTTTCACTGCCTCTGCATGTTCTGGGGGTGAGGGACACCACTGCCAACACCCACAGCAGTGCTGAAACTTGCAGGGGAAAGTTTTACCTGGATTTGGGCAGAATCTTTAGGGCTATGAATGTGATGAGGCAACTGGAGCATCTCTCTGACAAGGAAAAGTTGAGAGAGCTGGAGATGTTCAGCCTGGAGAAGATTGAGAGGGGATCTGGCCAGTGCTTATCAATATCCTAAGGGCAGGTGGCAAGAGGATGGGGCCAGACTCTTTTCAGCAGTGTCCAGAAACAGGACAAGGGGCAACGAGCACAAACGGGAACCCAGGAGGTTCCATCTGAACAGGAGGAAAAAATTCTTTGCTGTGAGGGTGCCAGAGCCTGTCCCAGGCTGCCCAGAGAGGTTGTGGGGTCTCCTTCTCTGGAGAGATTCCAAACCCTCCTGGACACAATCCTGGGCACCCTGCTCTGGGTGACCTGCTGGAGCAGAGAGGTGGGATGAGATGATCCCCAGAGGTCTCTTCCAACCCTTGCCAGCCTGTGATTCTGTTTTGTTTTTACCTTTGTACTACTGGCTTTTCTCTTTTTGGCTTTAATTCCAGGGAGTTGAATACTCTGGCTTCCTCTGGGACACAACAGTCGGCATTGAACTGAAAGATGCTTCATCTCAGGAGAGTGTGCAGACTAATGGCAACGGGAAGCACTCATATCCCCACCCTTATCTTGCACGTTTCAAGGTAACTGCCAGTGCACTGACTCTTGCAGAATTGAGCTTTTATTAAAAAAATTGGGGTAAGAAGCTGGAAAGACAGAGTTTTCTAAGAGCTAAAAATTTGCATGTGGCTCTGACCCATCTCATCACTTCATCACTTGTCTCATGGCTTGATTGTAGGCCAAAGCCATGAGGCATACCCAAATGTGTTTAAAAGCCATGTAGATGTGGTGCTGAGGGAGATGGTTTAGCAGCAGACTTGGCAGAGTAGGATTATGGTTGGACTGAATGATCCTAAAGGTCTTTTCCAACCTGGATGATTCTATGAAATAGAGCCCTTGTGGGTATGGCAGATCAGCAGAATCAGTCCTTTCCTCAGCTCCTGTGGCAGCAAACCCTGCTGCAAGGCAGCGTTCAGGCACATGAGGGTCAGTGGATCTTTGGTGGCATCCACAGCCACAGAGAGAGTGACAGAAGTCCCCAGACACCTGGTGGGAAGGTCTTACAAAGACACCTTGTTCTGCTTTTACCAAATTAACACAGCAAGAACGAGACGTGTACCCAGCAGCAGCAGCCAGCCAGGGGGTTGTGATTCCTCTCAGTGCCACAAATGATGAGTGGAGAGGGGTAGGTGCAGTCAAAAAGGAGGTATCTATAAATACAGAAGGCACAGTGCTCCCGAGAGACTCGGGCTGATCTCTCACATGTTGCTGGCGTGCTGCAGAGTTTCCATTTTAAAGCTTTTACACCAGGCTGAGCCCATCTGAAAGAACATCGCGCATTTGGGAAGCTGTTCTTGTGCATATGCTTGAGTGAACACCCAGCCCCTCTCTCATAGAATCATAGAATGGTGGGAAAGGACCTTAAAGGGAAGGGAACTCATCCAGTTCCAACCCCCCTGTCATGAGCAGGGACACCTCCCACTAGACCAGGTTGCTCAAAGCCCCATCCAGCCTGGTCTTGAACATATCCGCTGATGGAGCATCCACAGATTCCCTGAGCAACCTGTTCCAGTGTCTCACCACCCTCAGAGTGAAAAACTTCCTTACATCTGATCTAAATCTCCCCTCTTCCAGTTCAAAGCCGTTACCCCTCATCCTATCACCACAAGCCCTTGTAAAAAGTTGCTCCCCAGCTTTTTTGTAGGCCCCCTTCAGATATTGCAGCCTTCCCGTGCTCTCCTCACAGGCTGGGATGGAGGACTCCAGTTTGGGGAACGTGACATCTCTGATAGTGCTTTGAGAGAAGCATTAATAAAATAATTCTGGATAAATAAATTATTATTGGTAATATTAGTTAATAATGTACACAGGTCAATATTAGGAGGAAGTATTGCTTGTGCCACATGATGAAGCGAGTCCCAGAAGGCAAGCAGAAGATGGCAGGGAGCCAACAGCCCCTTTCAAGGCACATTAAGATTCTTGGTTAGCCTGTGTGACGGGCCAGGGCTAATCACAAGAGAGTTGTAATTAGCCCGTGTAATGACCACGATGTTATTTGTAGCTTATTAACAACTGAGTTTGCATAAACTGATTTTCATAAGCAGCCAGCTTCATTTCTCCAGCTGTGCTGGAAAGAAGCTGTTTGCTCGTGCAAACCAATTTCCCCAGAACTGAGAAGGTATCAAATTATTGGAAACAAAGCTGCAAAACACCTTCTCCCTCTTCCTCCCCAAACCAAGACCAAGCAGGACCCACCACGCACATCTTGAAGCAAGTCCCAGTCACCCAGATTTGCTACTGAAAGTACTGGGAACACACGCTGTGGTTTTGCTTTGTGACCTTCTGTGCCCTGTCTGCAGGGGGTTGATTTCTCCTCCTTCCTCCCACAGGTTGGGATGAATGATCTAACCCTGGTTAACCTTCACCTGGCCTTGTCACCACCAGCAGGAGAGAACACCGGCAAGAACCACGACAGCCACAAACTGGCGGCCTTTGCCCAGACTTTGCAGGAGACTCTGAAAGGTACAACGTGGGGGTTTTCTTCCTGACATCTTATGTAATCAGAAGGAATTTTAAAAAATATATAAAATCTGTCTCAGTGCAGGTTTCACAAATATCCTCATCAGCTTTGTGTTGTCCTTACTGGTATTTGGAGTGATCCATGTGCTGCTCGTTGTCTTATGGTCTCTCCTAATTAACACAAGCAGCCCAGGGGATCCTACTGGCTTTGACACAAATTCCTTCTGGTTTTGTGCTAGTGTAAAAGTTCAGCCAAAAACCACCACCAGAGACACCAAGGTTAAGACCCTATTTTAAGTGCTTTGTGGAAATGGCACCTACATGATGTTAACGGATGGCCTTGATAATCTTAAAGGTCTCTTCCAACCAAAATAATTCTATGATTCTGTGCTATCAAAGCTTAATGGGGTTTTTTTTCCAAATAAATACATTCTATGTTTTCACTCTGGGATAATTGGAAGCACTTCAGAAAACCCAGCACAAATCAGGAGATGGTTGCTAACAAGAAAAGAGACCAGCAACCAAATCCTGGGTGTTATGTGCAAGATAATTGTGTGGTTTTTAAATAAATTGCTCTCATTTTACACCAGGATGAGGGACACCAGAATTTAGACCTGAACTTGAGCCATGTAGCAGCCAGCTGAGTTTCTCTACCTCATTTCTGAGGATTTGCTTCTTACTTTGAAGCCTGCAAATTAAATTCAGTTTGCTACGAAGCAGAACAGCATGTTTCAGATCCTAAATGCTGCTGATCTTGTTATAGGAATATTAAAAACTAGCTCTTCATTTGCTGCTTAACAGGGAGGAAAAAAGACTGTGAGGTTTAGGTGAATTTCAGCTTGGCCCAGTGTAGCAAGGTTGATCACTTGGAAGCATTAGTATCCCTCTGGTAGAACACAAGAGGTATCTGCAGGTTTTATGCGTGTTCTATTGTTCTCCCTTTCGAGCCTCGATTTTTAAGTGCTGCTGATTTAAGTGTTTGTCCATGTACCTTGAAATTGGAAAGGATGGCAGTAAACAAAAGGATTGTTCCTTTAATCCCTGAAGGCTGAACTGAGACACAGATAAATGTGCAGCTCTTCCCAAATCCACGGAGTTGCATTTCCACTGCAGCTAAATTTAGACTGTCGGCGTAAGGGCTTCTCTTTCTCTTGTGTTTTCATTGCCATATGGTAGGCACGTTACCAGAGAGGGCTTGTTCTTGGCTTTGTCTTTCACAGAAGAAGAGATTCAGGTGCCTCCAAGCTTGTAGGGTCCAGGTCTCGTTTCCTAAACAAATAGTGTGCACGTGGTGCTTGGAAGTGCTGAATTACCCTCCCACAGTCCATGTCATGCTTTCAATTGCCACCATCCTTCAATCTCTTCCAAATCAGCCCATGAAATATGGGTAATATGTGGGTACTGCAGTAAATTGGAGTTGCTGCTCCCATTTTGCTGAGAACGGGGTAGAATAGAATGGGGTAGAACAGGAATAGAATCATTAAGGTTGGAAAAGACCTCTAAGTCCAACTGTCAACCCAACACTACCATGACCACTAGACACTGAATAGAGTGGAATGGAATGGGATAGAATAGGAATAGAATCATTAAGGTTGGAAAAGACCTCTAAGTCCAACTGTCAACCCAACACTACCATGGCCCGTAGACACTGAATAGAGTGGAATGGAATGGAATGGAATGGAATATATTTTGTGCAGGATTGAAGTGCTGCTCTTAAGATCCCTGCCTCTGTCATTTTAAACACCACCCCCCTAGGGATGTGCTCCAGAGGCTTCTGTAATGGTCTTTCCCCACTTATAGGGCTGAGCTGAAGACAGGGAAGGAGCCAAGGACTTCCTGGGCTATTAAGTGAGCATTAGTCCCAAAGGACAAAGATGGAGTGGTCACATTTCAGGCTCAGGAAGAGATCTTGGGGTTTTGTGATCAGATGTGTGCAAAACCACCACTCCCAGCAAGCACCATCATCCCATTAGACAAGCACTGATTCTTCTTTTGGGTTCTGATGGAGCTTAAAATAGCTCAGGTTCAGACTTGGGATTTTTTTTCTTTTAAAGGTGGGAAGGCCACTGTCATGAGAACTTTATAGGATTATATTTAAACCTCGTGTCATTTCCACTATGATTTGTGGCTTGCAGAGGGTAGACACACCAGAAATAGTTTCACTGTCTTTTCATGGCCCCTCTGCATCTGAGCAAGATGTTTTGAAGTACTTGATTTTCAAAGTCCCTCTCAGCCTCGCTGGTCTCCTGCCCTTTCCCAGTTCATCTCTCACGCAGTGCAAGGCAGGAGTAGAATCGATTTTGTTGTTGAACTTGCGCTCCCTCTCCTGGCCAGTGACTTCCACAGCAACAGCCCAAGCTGAGGAGGTTTTTCCATGAGCACTGAGTATGCCAGAGCAAACCATCCATCCACCCCATCTCCTCCTACACTTCAAGCCCTGGAAGGACATAACTTACAGACTCTCAAAGTTCTCTTCTCCAGAGTCAGCTTTGTGATCATTTTTTGGTGCATTCGTGCCTCCTTTTAGCATCTTCCTCCTTAGAATAGAATCATAGAACCATTTAGGTTGGAACAGACCTCTAGGATCATCAAGTCCAACATCTCCCTGACCCCTAGACCATGTCTCAAAGCACCAGTGCCAAGCTGTAGTGTAGCAACATCTCTGATGAGCTCTCAGCATTCTTGAGTTTGTCTTATCAGACGTTTCTGGCAGTGGTTTGAGATGGGCACCAGGACACTTGTGTTGTCCTCTTACCCCAGCACACAACTGGGCCATCTCCATCTGCAGCTGTGGAGCTAGGAGAGCACACATTGTGGATATGGAATTAGGGTCCAGAGTTTCTTTTCTCACTTCATTACGGTTGGAAATAAAATGTAACTGAGGTGATTTTTCTCTTCACACAAAGACAGGATTGTTTGACAAGCATTTCAAGTCATTCCCTTTGTTTCTTTGAAAGTTCAGCCTTAGACAAAACCTGAGACATCCCAAGCTCAGCAGGATGCCTTCAGTTGGCCAGGCAGAGGAAAGCTGCTGTAGTCAGGGAGTGTCCATGTGCTTTGTGAACTCATCTCCTGCCATCAGGCTTGCAGGATGCTCCTTGAGCTTCTTCCTTGGGATTTCTTAAATGCAGAGGGTTAGAACAAGCTCTGTGCTTTGCTACATACCAACATGAGGCTGGGATCCTCCAAAAGTGTCCTTGACTCCTACAGCAAATCTATTAAAAAAACAATGTGAGGGCAAGTTAAAGCCAATGTGTGTTTCTTGCAGAAGAAGAAAAAGAGAAGCTTACAAAGTCAGAGATTTCTCAAAACCTCTAAGACCAGAACTGAATGGCAAGCAAAGGATGCCAATAAAAATGACATTATGTTTAAAAACAAGCATGAAATGCATACTGGCTGCTTTTTATTGGCATGAAGAGAACAGGCAGGAGAAAACAGCCAGTGAAAAAGGCTTTAAACAGCATTTCTTCCAGGAGTTGAGAGTAAAGCCAGCTTTGCTGCTTAGTATTTGTGGGTTTTTTCCTCCTATTCATCCTCTCTCCCTCTCACACTTAAGTGATGGATGTCCATCCCTCCCATTCATCTCTGGTTTTCCTGTTTTCCAGGAGAAAAAGACATGATCATCCTTGGAGATTTTAACCAGGCTCCAGACAGCAGCGACCACGACATCTTGAGGAAGGAGAAGTTCAATCACCTGGTCCCTTCCAGCACCTTCACCAACATCAGCACGAAGAACCCACAAGGGTCCAAGTCGCTGGATAACATCTGGATCAGCCGGAGCTTGAAAAAGGTTTTCACAGGTACAGTTGCTGTTGAGTGAGGTCACGGAACCTTCAGTTGTGTTAGTGGCATGTGTCAAATCTGGGTGATATCACTCATCTTTTCCTCTGTGATTCTTTCTCCTGTAGGCCACTGGGCTGTTGTGCGAGAAGGTCTTACAAACCCATGGATCCCTGACAACTGGTCCTGGGGTGGGGTGGCTTCAGAGCACTGCCCTGTACTCGCTGAATTTTACCTGGAAAAGGACTGGAACAGGAAGGAGGTGACACGGAACGGGAACGGGGTGACGGTCGAACGCAACGACTCGCACGCGAAGCACGAACGATGACGTGAACTTGAGGGTGTCTCTTCTGCTTCCAAGGGAGCTGCTTGAAGGCTCTGTTGGCTGGAGCAGGGCCGCTTCCCCCTCTCCATCCTTCCTGCTCTCCTCCCCATGCCTAGAAACCATCAGCACTTGATTTTGGTGGCCCTGGCTTTGTGCCCCTCCTGGACAGTTGTGGGGTGTCTTCACGGCAATGGAGAAATCAGCGACTTTTTCTGGGGACACTGGACATTTCCACGCTTGGAGATTTGGATGAGAATTGTACAGAAAATAAAGTGTACTTTTAATACTGTATGGGATCTTTGCTAAAAGGCAGCCAAGCAGGGTGAGGGGGGAGTGGTGGTTATTTTCCAGTGGAGTGGGGGGTCTCCCCAGAGCAGAGCAGAGGGGCAGAGTCCCCTCGACCTGATGCTCACGCTGCTGGGGATGCTGCCCAGAATGTGGCTACAAGCACACGGTGTCAGCTCATCTCCAGCTTCTCACCCCTCAGCACCCCAAGTCCTTTGCAGGGCTGCTCTCCATCCCTTCATCCCCAGCCTGTATTGATACTGGAGGTTCTCCTGCCCCAAGTGCAGGACCTTGCACTTGGCCTTGTGGAACCTCATGAGGTTCACATGGGACCACTTCTTGAGTGTGTCTAGATCCCCCTCTGGATGTTATCCCATCACTGAGGCATGTCAACTGCACCACTGGCCCTGTGGCTGGCATCAGAGAGGAGCTGTAGCCCTCAGTCATTGCCTAGGAGTTGATGTTCTGCATCATGAAGAAATAGGTCATACATCAGTGAGAGGTCTATAGATGAGCCCGCATGCACTTGGTCACCAAAAAGGCTGACACATGCATTGCATTTTGGCCCATCAGTTTTTTAGGGGGTTGCAGTTTCTCCTCTGGAAGACCAAGGCAGTTACACATCACTTTCCTGAGCTTCATTGCTGCATAAGCCTGGTCCTGGCACCTCAACAGGGAGTCTGAACACAGCATATGGTCATCAGGAATGAGGTCTACTTCTAAGGAGGGTTGTTTATGTGCATGTCCTGGGTTGGGAGGACTTCAGACAGCAAGCTGCCCTGACAGCTCTGGGGATGGAGCATTAAATTTGCCACCTACGTGAAATTCTTCAATAAACACTGACCTAGAAGAGAAATGTATGAGGACTGCAAAAAGCAATTCAGTATCTTCAAAAGAAATAGGCTGAGTGTGAAAGGTGCTGAGCTGCCCACTAGCCCAGCACCTTCTGCCCCAGGCTGCAGATGACCACACATTTTGCTGCTGAGTGGAGAGGAAAGTTCTCTGGCACGACTCACTGGGCTAGAAAGGGAAAACTTCTGCTGCCAGCAGTGCCACACCAAAGGAGACCTTCTTACTGAGGGGTTTTGAGCAAGAAAAAAGAGCATCTTACTCTTGTAGCATTTTCATTACTTCAACTTCTTGAAATGCCACCTCATTTCAGATAGCAAGGAATGAATAAATCCACATCCAAACACACACACAGGTGGATATTTCTAACAGCTTTTCTGACTGCACACAAAACTCAACCTGGAGGGAGGTGGGAAAGTCTGGGGGTGACTCTCAGGCTGAGGGAGGTTTCATGGGCATTTCAAGAGGTTCAATGAATGACTAAGAGTTCAGAGCATCAGACCAAAAATGTCTCTTTACTTGCTCAGCATTCCCTTGTTGAAAATGGGAGGTGCTTGTCCCTGGACATTGAAGAATCCATCAGGAGAGCTTTCATTTCAGATCCTTGCTGCTGCTTGGTCCTTTCCCAGATCCCCCAAGCAACTTTCCCTGGACCACTGCAAAATATAGGTGAGGATGCAATAGAGTTGCCTCAGTCAAATGAATAGCACGTGAGGTGAGGTAGAATCCCCAGCACACACTCACTCTCTTGTACCCATCATGTTTGATAGTGTTTCCCTGCTTTAAATACATTTGGAGGCTGAAATGGCTTCATAGTTCTAGGAAGAAAGCTTGGAAAGGGTCAGATCCCATTTAATGTGCTGCAGGTGTAAATAAATGCAGAAGCACCAAGGAGAAGCACCTGTGTGGGTCATGGTCTTGTAGTTGCAGGCTTTGGCTGATGAGATGCTCATTAGCAGGGGCTGCAGGTGGGGGAAAGGAGCTGGGCCAGCCTCACAACCCATGTGTGAGCTGTAGGGAGGGTTAATGAGGCTGGTTTATAACCCAGAGGTTGCTGGGAGCTCTGGAAAGGTGAATAAAGAAATGCTTTGGAGGAAGATGGCTCCTATGTGGTCAGAGAGAGGAGGACAGAGGACTTTGATAACTGCTGGTGGAGCTTTGCCTTGCATGGAGCATCAGTACAAGGTATGTACCTGGCTGTTTGATGTTGGGAATTAGCAGTGCCTGCCCATCTGGATGGTGTCCCTGGTTTTGGAAAGCTTGCTTTGCTTTTTTTTGTGCATTTTCCTTGGAGGTTGATGAGGAGGTTGTGAGCCTGGTGGATTTTGGAGTTCCCAGGAGCATTTGTTGTGTTACGGTGGGTCAGAAACTGAAGTGATGGGCAGGTTCTTCTTGTGACTACAGGAGCAAACCTGAAGAGCAATTTTATTTCAAGGTGCTGATAGTAGAAGCCAGGCAAGCCCAGCTTTATGCAGCTGCATTGCCCTGGCAGCAATGATGGCAGAGGCTTTTAAAACAGTCACAGCCACATTATTCCCCTTTCCTATTTGCTCTGACTTGTTTCCTTCGGGGCCAAACCTTCACTTTGTCTTTTTGGGGAGGATTTATTTGGCAAACACCTCTTTGGTCACTTGAGCTTGCAGTGTGGTTGCACCAAGCAGTGCTGCAAACTATCTGGAAAAAAGAGTTGTGATACAGGAGGAATAACTTGGAATGCTGCTAAGAACCTCTGAGGAGCAAACATAACTAAATAACCACTCTGGAAATGAGCTTCCAAGAAGCAGGTCTTGGCAGCAGTGGGTTGAATGGATCCAGGTGAAATAGGGGTGGAAGCTTCATCACATGAGGCTTTGATCTTGGTGTTCAGCACTCTTGAAAAAAGTTCAGCCTGGGGGATTTCAAGTTTTTCCTGGATATCTAAATGCCTTCTTTTGGGAATGAGTGGATCTTGGTTTTAAAACTGGTGTCTTGAAGGAGCCTCCAGGAGCTGGATGTGATGGGAAGCAGAGCTCCTGGGGCAGCAGCTGCTGTTCCTGCAGGCATTTCAAGTTGTAAATTCAAGTGGAAATTGGGTGGAAATGTCCCATGTGGAGGTTATGAGCTTTTCCTCAGCTGCAGGGAGGAAGGCAAAGCCAAGCAGGCATTCCCTGCCCTTCGGCTCACCAGATTTCACACTTTCATATAGGATTTCTGCATAGGAGAAATCTCTTAAGAGTCACCAGCAGTTCTGGGCTGTGTCCTGCATCCCACAGAGCAGGACATGACCACAATTGCAGATGGAGCCCTTGGCTGCTCACCCCAGCCTGTGCCATGGCCCAGCTCCTCTGCTCATTCACACAGGCTTGGGTTTCCTACCCCACCCTGAAAATACTTTAGAATCATAGAACTATTTAGGTTGGAAAAGACCTTTAAGATCATAGAGTCCAAATGTTAACCCAGCACTGCCAGGTCACCACTAAACCATGTCCCTCAGCACCACATCTCCATGGCTTTGAAAACCCTCCAGGGATGGGGACTTCACCACTGCCTGTTTCCTCTTGTCCTATTTCTTGTCTCTTGGGAGAAGAGCCTGACCCCACCTGGCTTCAACCTCCTTTCAGGGAGTTGTTGAGCAAGAAGGTCTCTCCTGAGCCTCCTTTTCTCCAGGCTGAACAACCCCAGGTCCCTCAGCTGCTCTTAGGCTGGAGAAGACCTGAGAGGGGATCTGAGCAGTGTTTATCAATAACTAAAGGGAAGGTGGCAAGAGGATGGGGCCAGTCTTCTCAGTGTTGCCCAGTGACAAGACAAGGGGCAATGGGCACAAACTAGAACCCAGAAGGTTCCATCTGAACAAGAGGGAGCCATTCTTTGCTGTGCGGGTGCCCGAGCCTGGCCCAGGCTGCCCAGAGAGGTTGTGGAGTCTCCTTCTCTGGAGAGATTCCAAACCCACCTGGACACCATCCTGGGCACCCTGCTCTGGGTGACCTGCTGGAGCAGAGGGGTTGGATGAGATGATCTCCAGAGGTTCCTCCCAACCCCTGCCAGTCTGATTCTGTGAAAGGGAGCAGTGCTCTCACACAATATCACATAACACTTTAGTACTCTTGTTTCTGTCATTCTTTATTTGTAAAAGTTGTATAAAATGCCTTTTAAAATGGGTCTGGTGAAACAGGGAGGCTTTTCCAACACTGACCAGGCTTCTGTACAGGAATAAGTAGCAAGACAAGGGCACACAGCAAAGCAACTGAAGCTACACCTCAAAATTTGAAACATTTTTACAAAGAACAAATCTGATGCTGAAAACAGAAGCCAAATTCAAAAGATCTCTGCCTGACTTACTCAGCTTTTGGTGGCACAGCTCTAAACCAAAGCTGGGCAGCCCAAGTCACCAGAGATCAAACCATGTAGCCTGAAGGGGTGGGAGGACAGAAGAAGGGCTTTGATTTCAGCACAGAGAAGCTGAAAGGCTTTCAGCTCGTGAACAACACTGACAATACAAAATTAAGGCTGCTGCAAGCAGTTCTTGGTCCCTGCCTTGAAAATAACCAAATTTAGTAAATTTATGCTTGTCGAGAGTGTTTTCTTTCTTGGAGCAGCCAGCATCTTCAGCACTAGCTAGAAGGCAGCTGCTTTTATGGGATTATCCCAAAAACCTTCAGACCTCTTGGCCAACTGAGAGCTGTTCCTCACGGATTTTTTCCTATGGGTCAGAAAATGTGCTCTCAAGGCTTTTGCTGTGGTGGCTGGTCATGTCCTGGGTGCATAATAAGGTGGGAGGGTTATTCCAACCCTTTCATTATGGAATAGGAGGAGAAGGAAGGGAGGGAGGGATACCAGGGCTCAGCTCCATGCTAAATATGGTGTGGAGGAAACCTTGGCTCCATCTGCTCACCCAATGAAAGGGCTGTTACCAGTGGGCCAGGGCAGAAGAGAAGGAATAAGCAGAAGCCCTGTCCAAAGCTCCCAGTAGGTTCTGCCCAGCCTCTCCCACCACATCTGCTTCCCTGGAGTTCAGAGAAGCCCTGGTGAAATGCCATCTGCTAAAACAAAACCCTTTGTCGGAGTATTTATAGATGCAAAACACAATTTCCCTCAATAATTCCATAATTCTCTGGAATCAGAAAATCTAGCAGTAAGTTCTTCTGGTCATCCAAGACTATAGGAAGGTGCTTTCTCTTCTTGGTTCTGGATATAGCACCAGCAGTTAAAACAGAGGTGAGGTTGCTTCAGAGGGGTGCAGCACTTCTGTTGGACACTGGAATAGGGCACTTGTGAGTCTTCTTTCCCCCCCATTTGCATCTTGTTCCTTCAATGAGCTCTGCAAGCTCAAGCTTGCTGAGGCATGGAGGTACTGCTCAAAAAGCTGACTTGACCCTCCGCAGTCTTGGGTGACCCAGAGAAGTGGGGGTTGTTGCTGTGCTGAATTGTCCCCTGAATGTATTTAAAGTGTGCAAGTCATGAAATCACAGTTCTGCACAATCCTTCCTTCAAAACATTCCCGTGTTGAACTTCCCAGACATAGAATCGGAATGGTTTGGGGTGGAAGGGACCTTTAAAGGTCATCTAGTCCAACCCCCCTGCAGTGAGCAGGGACATAGAATCATAGAATGACTAAGGTTCTAAAAGACCTCAAAGATCACCAAAATTCTCCAACTAGAGCAGGTTGCTCAGAGCCCTGGGCAACCTCACCTGGAATGGTTCCAGGGATGGAGCTTCTACCACCTCTTTGGGCAACCTGTTGGGTGTTCCAGCAACATGCTCTGCTTGTCCTCAAAGGAGGGAGACCCTTCCCAGAATTCAGCTTCCTGAAATGTGTACTGTACAGATGAAGATGTGGAACAGTGTAAATTCTTGAGGGGATAAAGGGAGGTAACTTCACTACCTGCTTACAGCCATTAAAACAACTATATATATACATATATATATTTTGTAAATACAAGTCTCCCAGTCAAAAAACCAGAGCTGTGATCCCATGGCACAAAGACCTGCTTATGTGCACTGTTTCTGGACTTTTTTCCCCCTTGCAATGGAAGAGAGTGATGTGGAGAGTGATGCAGCACAATCTACAGCAGTTCTATTGCTACACACCATGAAAGGGATGACCAAAGACAGGGTGGACACAAGTGAACCAAGGGGGAATTTCTCCTCTTCCTCCACCTCTAAACCTGGGTGGGAAAAGGCAATATATTACAGGAGACAGTGTCAAGAACTACACCTAGCATATAAAACAGAGTAGGTGATTGGATGGATCGCTGCAAAGGAATTCCTAAGCTAAATTTTAAAAAAAATGCACAAACTCTTTAGAAAATAATTGTACAATCACAATGCAAAAGGAACATGAAAGGGCTTCTTCTGGCTGCCCTTCCCTCCTGCCCCACCCCTCCTAAGTCCATTTTTGAAGGCTCTGGGAAATCTGGTTCCACATCCTTGCTGAGTAAGTGAACATTGGGCTAATGCTGTTAATTGATGAGGTCCTGGAGCTCCTCATCAGTGAGCCTGTTGACTTCCATGATCTTTTCCAAGTGCTCCATGTAGCGGGCGTGGTCTTGCAGGAAGTGTGGTACCCTCATGTTCTCAATCACAGCTAGTCCTTTCAGGCGGTCCACGTCCTCATATGAGATCTGGAAGGAAGGACGTGGGTTAGTTCAGCACTACAGACCCACCACTTCTCTGCTGTGGCTCTAAATTGTCCTGTAGATGAGTAAAGATTTCAGAGCAGAGGGATTTAAAAGCTTGTGAAGCTTCTGCAAATGCCTCCATGCCTCCATGCTTCCTGCTTCTGCTTTGGATTCATTCAGTGAACAAACTCCTAGAAACCTGAATGAGAAGCACCCACAGCAGCTGCAGGAATAGAGAGGGAAAGGATGGAGCACATGCAAATCTTGGAGCCTCTTTTCAAAGAGGTGGAAAGATTGATGTGAAAATGGAAAAAGGGCTGTGCCAAAGCTTGAGGAACTAGAAAGGGAGGGCAGGGGAAGCTGGCAACTCCAGCTCTGAGAAGGGCATGGTGCTGACCTGGACTCTGATGTCTTCATTCTCACTAGCAAATGTGCTTAAGCAAAGCTAAATTAAAATGCACCTCTAGTAGCTGACTACAGCATGGGCAGCCCTTAAGCATCCCAATTTTATGTATAAACAGCAGGGTGGAGATTGGGTTTGCCTCTTGTCACACTCATACCCTGGAGGCTCTGATGCCACTCTCAAATGTTTTCCAGCTACTACAGGGCCTAGTACTTTTTTTTCTAATGAAAGCTGAGGATTTTTTCCATAGTTTTTTGATTCCATGAGCTAGGACTTCAAGGCTTTGAGCTCACAGTAACTCAAGGTGCTGTGAATGATCATAGAATTGTTTAGGTTGGAAAAAACCTTTAAGATCATCAGGTCCAATTGTTAACCCAGCACTGCCAGGTCATCACTAAACCATGTCCCTCAGCACCACATCTACATGGCTTTGAAGCCCCTCCAGGGATGGGGACTCCACCACTGCCCTGGGCAGCCAGTTCCAAGGCTTGACAACCCTTTTGGAGAAGAAATTTTTTCCTAATGTCCAACCTAAACCCTCCCTAGTGCAATTTGAGGCCGTTTCATCCAAAAGGATGAATGCTTTGGCTGTGCAACAGCTACACAAGCTGCCCTGCAAGCACAGAACAGGACTCGCTGGGCAACTCTCCAGTGTGATGAAATGTGGTTGCTGCTTTGTCTGCAAGCTGCATGTTCTGGGCACCCTACAGACAGAAACATATGTACTGGCAAAGCCCATGAGCCTGGCTGTGCACATTAACTGGCACATCTTATTTCCTCACAGCAGGTTTGTGCCAGGTGGCTCAAGAGCAGAGCCTGCTCCTTCCAACCTTCTTAGCTCATGTCTCTTCTAAGGAGCTGAGCACTGCACAGTCAGGGTTCCCTGGAACCTGCCCTTAGCAGGTGATGGCTTCTATTTGGAAAGATTAAAGTGAGCATGAATGATCCACCCATGTGTAAGGGGCATGGAAGGGCTCTCTGGGAAGGCAGGATGGTGTAATCCAGATTGCTAAGCCTGAGGCAGGCAGAGATAGGTTCGTATCTTGCTGATAATGGGAACAAAGTCTGCAAAGAGCATGAATTTGCATCCAATTACATGTGTGTTTTTCCAGCTGCAATGACAAGACACATCCTGATTAAAAAAACAAACATACACCCATGCCCAGGCTTACTCAAGTCACTAAGAAACTGCTGCTTGAGGATCATAGAATCATTTAGATTGGAAAAGATCTTCAAGTCCAACCATTAACCCAGCACAGCCAAGTCCAGCACTAAATTTCTGCACAAAATTCATCTGAACACAAAACACTTTTTGTTATAGTGAAGGTGGTAAAATACTGGGACAGGCTGCCCAGAGAGGTTGTAGAGTCTCCATCCATGGAGATATTCAAAGCCCAACTGGATATGGTCCTGGGCAGCCTGCTTAAGCTTGGGTGCTGGACTAGATGATCTTGAGAGGTCTGTGATGCTGAGAGCAGGCCCTGCTCTTATACCCAAATCTCCAGTTTGGCTGCAGATGTGTGCAGTGAAAACATTCAGGGTAGACTTTCAGATCCCTTGATTTTCAAAGTGCTTACAAATTATCATACTGCTGGAATTAAATTGCTTGTAGACCCTTAATGTGGATGCCTTGCTATGTAAATTATAGTGGGATTTGTAATTATATGAGGAATGACTTGTGTTTTTGAAGTGACTTGACAATTCTGCACACTCCCTGAGGAGAGGAAAGGATAAAGCTGGGCAGAAACAGTAAAAGTTGAGAAGTGAGCAGGCAGAAGCTGTGTGGAGTTAAGCAGGCTTGAAGCAAAAGGAGGTTTCAGAGAATAAAGTTGCAGAGACTTATCTGGCAGTGGGATTTTATTCTCAGAGCTTTCTAACTTGGTTCAGTTATTTAAATAGTCCTGCTCCCCAATATGGATGTTTTTGATGCTAAAGGCAAAAGTTCTTATATATAGATCAAAAGTCTCTATCATCATCATAATAATTATTATTATAATTGTTATTATAATAATATGTCACTTCCCTTTATCACTGATTACTAAGTAGGCAGAAGTGCTGGTATATGAGCCTTAAATGGGAGTGTAGCAGCATCAGTCTGAATCCTGGTTTATGTGAGTATGGACCCTGCTTTATGAACTATGGAAACAGAGCAAACTGAGGATTTGCTTCAGGAAGAGTGACAAAGTTCCTACACTGAGAACAGACAATGGCAGTTAGAAGGACATAAAATATGTTCTGTGAATGTAGAAATACCATGTATGCTAGGAGGGGAAAAAAACCCCTGATTCCTAAAAAACATCAGAGAGAAATTTGAGATGAAAACCTCTTTGTGGTGGAAGGAGATGTGTTAATTTTGTTGCCTGCTAGGACCACCACCTTACCTAGCACCCATCCCACTTGCCCAAGGCAGCCCCTTGCACTGCAAGCCAGGCAGGAATGTCTGAGAAATACAACCATAAAATCTTCATCTGATAAGCAAGGAATGAGGAAAAGCTGGTAGAAATTTTTAGGACCTCAAAATATTTCATAACTAAGTTACAAACTTCTAGATCCAAGTAAACCAGAGCACAAGGACACAGAGCTCTTTGCAGGCAGGCTTGGTGATAAACCATGTTTTTGGGAAGAGTGAGTCCACCCACCTTGCCAAGAGCTGTCAGAAGGTGGAAATCAATGGACTCCCTGTATCTGAGGATTCTCAGGATGCCATCCAAGTACACCTGATCCTTATTGAAACAGCCTGAAAGGAATCAAGACATGTCACATGCTGTCAGGGTTTGTTTGTTCAAGGCACATTCCCAGAAGCCATTATGAGCAGAGCAATTTTGTTTTTTAAATATACCCCAGACTTGGAAAAACTTCCTAAAAACTAAGTAGAAGACAAAACCCACTAGCCAGAGAAAGAAATCAAACACAGAAGATGGTGTCTGTGAATATCAACAGCAACATCCCATCTCTTTTAACAAATGTGAAAGGAGGTGGATCTGTGAGCATGAACTTCTTGATGGTTTTACAATTTATATTCCCACTTCCAATGGGGGCGGGGGGAAAAAAATCCATGACTGATTGAGTTGGAAAACCTCATGGATGTGCATTTTCTGCCTCATTTCAGAAAGTTACCAAGTCCCACTTCTCCCTTTTGCAAAGGGACACAACAAAGGAGCTCTTTGGCACCTTCTGAAGACCTCCCTGAAGTACAAAAATGAAGCCAAACTAGGGAACCCACCTGGTTGTGATGTGTCCGTCCAGCCCCTCTTGGCTCGTACGCAGTAATCCCACCTCGTGTTGGGGTCCTTGACAAACCTCCCCACATCTTGGAAGAGCTGGCTGAAGGACATCTGGCTTGCCTGGTACACAGTGTAGTAGAGCAGGGCAGCTCTCCAGAGCAAGGGGTCCTTGCGGAAGAGGACGCTGTGGATGCTTGCCAGCCCCTCTTCTGTAGGGTTGATGGGCTTCAACCCGTGCTTTCGACGCCCGTTCCAGTTGCACCAAGGTTGGCTGTTGTTGTTAAAGCCCCGAAAATAATGAGTTCCTGAAACAAAAAGAATATGGGACGTAGAAGAGCAGCATCTAATGATTAATTAAAAAAAATTACAAAATATGGGAGGAGATGCTCATTCCAGAGCTCTGAACTGGTAGGACTTGGTAAAGGTGCCAACTTTAGCCTTGTCCATGATGGAGAATTTTGTCAGATACATGGTGCAATTATTCACCTGCTGACTGCAAATGCCTAAGGAATACAAATGGCAGCAGGACTTGGGTTCCCAAATCCAGGGAAAGGAATTTTGAAGTGTCTCATGTGCTGAATGCCTCCAGGCACTGTAGTGAACAGAAGGAAGGAGAATTAAAGTAAGGGGGCAGAAATGTTGCTCTTGAAGGTGGTTAAACCACCTTGGAAGGGGCTGTGTCTTCTTTCAATGTGAGCAATGGTGGTTCAAGGCAAGTGCAGGGCTTGTTCTCCAATGAAATTCAAGTGCTAGCCAAATTTATCCAGTTTTGATGTACTTAATTAAAGCAGATTTAAAAAGTTTCTAGAAATTTTCCATAAGGCCTGGGCCAACCTTGGGTAAAGCAAAATCAAGGCAATCTTACACTGGTTTAGGGGTCAATTCTTCATACCACCATTTGCAAGCATAAGAGAAGTGGATTTATAGAGTGAAGTGCTGAGGTTGAATGGTCAGGCTATTTTTATTTCCCTTTTTTTTCTCCACTCCAGACAAGCTCTGAGTTGCTCTCATCAGCAATATGCCCCTGAGCAGTGACAGCACAGAAGGTATGCCCTGGAGCACAGCCTCTGGGCTGGCATCATCTGAAAGGATGACACTTTGCCTGCTCCAAGGCTCCTTTGGCATGTGAACCTCAGTGCCCTAAGTGGCACTAGCTGGTAGACTCACTTTTAAAGCTTGCTCCTGATCTGACCTCAAATGCTAATGTAGGGGAACCCTAGGAATCCTTAAGTGGATTATTTCCATTTTACTGCATGCTGCAGGGATAAACAGATTTCTCCTTCCCTTTAGCACACCTAGAATCATAAAACCACAGATTTGGTTTGGTTGGAAGAGACCTTTAAGATTATGGAGTCCAACCATTAACTCAGCACTGCCAGGGCACCACTAAACCATGTCCCTCAGCACCACATCATGGCTTTGAAAGCCCTCCAGGGATGGTGACTCCACCACTGCCCTGGGCAGCCTGTTCCAGTGTTTGACAACCCTTTTGTGAAGAATTTTTTCCTAATATCCCACCTAAACCTCCCCTGGTGCAACTTGAGTCCATTTCCTCTTGTCCTCTCACTTCTTCCTTGGGAGAAGAGACTGACCTGCACCTACAGCACAGGTTCTATAGGCAAGGACGTTCCTTCTGTACAGGTTCAGTGCCTGGTTCAGCATTGCCAAGTAATTCAGAACACATGCAAGTACTCCCCTCTGCCTGGAGAAGTGATGTGATGCTCATACCAATCTCATGTCTCAGCATCCCTTCCAGCCAGTGCTCCCGTGCAGTGGAGACATTGATAGTGAGGGTGGGGCGGCCGTTCACCACCGTCATGGAGGCTCGGGATAGCAGGTCCTCCGTGAGATGGACCACAATCTGAAGATGAGAGAGTTCAGGTAGCAAAGAGCTCTCTTCTCACTCCTCTTCCTGCTTTTTTCCTTTGGCCCTTCCATTATTTCATTTCTCCTTGAGCCCTTGCCCTTCCCAACTCTTCCTTGCCACCACCAACCACCTACAGGAGACGCTTCTGACTCCACTGAGCTGCTGACAAAACCTCAGGCTTCTGTGGGGCTCAGCATGAGGGTGGAGACAGACAGACAGGAGACTGCAAAATTTAATATGGTAACACTGTCTAGATTCAGGGGGAATAAATGAATAAATTAGAGAAAATTCCATTTTAAACTTTTTTTAGTGTCTAGTTATCTCGGCGTTACCAAGAACTGAAAAAATATTAGGTAAGCACACATAAATTAATTAGGTATCTACATACTTAACCATCTGAAATCTTTTAAATGGCAATTCTAAAGCCACATGAGTGTGGGGGAAGTCCTTTGTTTCCTGATGCATGATGCAGGCTTGAAATATTATCAAAATACTGCTTTGGTTTAGTTTTATACAGGAATGTAGCTCTTGTTTCCCTGTTTTCTCTTGGAACACTGGTAACCAAAACAAAAACTGCCAGAGAAGGAAATGAACACCAACTGGTACATTTTATTTCAATTTAAAAATACTTTTTAAACGAGTGACTGGGAGGGAGAAGGGAAACTCTTTGTTGAGGGCTAAGCACCTTTCCCTCTTCACGTGCTCCTAAAGCACAAGGGAGAGTTCCTACAAGAGAGATTTGTTTATTTTTCAATACCAAAGTTAACAAAAAAGGATGCAGAGATCAAAGGCATTAACGTGACATTTCCCTGTATTCAAAACCCACTATTCAGCTTCAAGTTCAAGAGTGAACAATCAGTCCCATAAAACTTGGAATTTAAGATGCAGGAAGGATCAGAAAATCCCAAAGCATTTGGATTAAAGCACATCTTAATCACTTAGCTTCATTAACATCTCTTCCACTGGAGAGGGTATTTTCATAGTATTTTAGACCATACTAAGCATGATGTATTAACCCTATTTTTGAAGAAAAAATAAAGTATTTTGTGAAGAAGGACATGGGATGTTTGAGGGTGTAGGATCCTGCTTCAATGAAGACAAACCAAGACAAAAAAGAACATAAAGAGATAAAAGCACAGCAAAGAGCAAAAATAGATTTATTTTTTTTCTGCTTGCTCTAAACTGTAGTTTGAGTTATAAAACACAGGCAAAATCTGGTATCAGCATCAAATTACAGACTCCCAAAACATTGACTTTAATGGTTTCTCCTAGTAATGGTATGTTTACTAATTAAACCCTAGTTTCTGGGAAACTACTTTTTGTCTTGTGATCTCCCACTCCAGACTCCTCTTGCTCACTGCCAGTGATCTCATCCAAGTCTCAGGCTGGTGCTTTCATTTGGAATAATTCTCTTTCTACACATCCAACTTCATCTGACTTTTCCAAGCATTTCGATGTAACTCAGTCAAACTGGACTTTAAAAATCCTGAATATAGGGAGTAGGTTTTTTGCAAAGGGGTCTAAAAAATTAGAAGTCAGGAAAAATCAGGATTCTAACCAACCCAACAAGCCAACTTTTCAGACATTCATGTTGCTGAGCATAAATCTGTCTCTTGGGCTGCTGCTTGTTTTTCTTGGCCTCCTCTTAACTCTTTCCCTTGGTGTCAATAATTTGACACAAGAGAAGGCATGGCAGAAGTGATGAATAAATGGAAATGTGCTGGGCTCTGAGGAGCTGAACAAAAGGAGGGAAGGAAGGGTGTCGTTCTTGGGCACTCCCCAAAGAGAGGAATTTAAGAGCAAGCACATATGAATCAGGAAAGGGCTGGAGCACTCGTGAGGCATTTGCATCATTTAATTGTTCAGAAACCAGACTGGGCACAGCCATGAGAAAAATGTGAAGTAAGGAATATTCCTGGATTCTATGGAGGAAAAGCCACCCAAATGGCCTCTGGGGTACATCAAACTTCTAACACCTACATAAATATTTCTTTCGTGACCCAGCGTATGACTTACCTCACCCAGACAACCTTCTTTCACCATGTACTTCCTCACGTGATTCCAGATGCGACTTTTGGTCAGCAAACTGCCTCCAGTGGCCTGTTCAAACTTTTCATAGCTCCCATATTTCTGCAGTGTCCTCTCCATGATGTTAATGGACTATAAAATACAAGCAGATAGCAAATACGAGTGCAGAAAGTGTAACACTGACTTTTTTTTTTTCTCCTCTCCCTCTCAATCTCTCTCTCTTTAAAAATCTTCCTTCTTTTTTTAACTCATTATCAATCTGTAGTCATTAGATACAGGCTGACACACTCTGTAATCCATTTATATCATCTTCAGACAGATATTAATACCAAAGCACTGAAAAAAGATTCTGATCACCTCACCTTGGACTCATACATCAGCATGATTATCAGTCTAATGAAATAACACCCATTTTCTCTTTAATTTGGGGAATGTTGTACAACTGCCTTGTAAATTAGACATATCAGGTCACAAGGACATTTAAAGTTTAAGTCCTCAGCATGTTTCTTTTTATGGTTTTTCCAAAGAATTTTATAAAGAGCAACTATTGCTGTTGTCCTGCATCATTTCTTGGTATTTTCATGTAGGAATGTTGAACATTGGAATTCCAAATGCTGAACATGCTGTAGGAATTAAGCAGATGTGTAACTATGATTTTAAGGATAATATTTCTACCAAAAATGTCACTACAATGAAATCCTCCATTCCATGAGTGTCTGTTTCAGAAAGGAGGCGTGAGAACAGGAACTTTATTTATTCACAGAACTTTCATTTCAACCTTTCATTTAAATCACAAAACTTCTTTATGACCCATGTTTATTAGACAAACATCAACAATTCTCTCTGCTGGTGGTGGAAAGCATGATGCTATAATGTGATCTGAACCCTGTGTGTTGAAGATATTACTGGTGAGGTGCAAAAAGCTCATCCCCAGCATTTCACAATCTACATCCCAATATGTCATTTCACACCTTTGAAAGAAATTGTGGCATAGAATAACTTCTGGCCCAGCAAGAAACCAGCCGCAGGGAATGACTTTGATAACAAGAAACTCCCAGGAAACTCATAGAGAAGAAAATATTACTGATATTACCTTAAAAAATGAATGTTCTTGCTAAGAAAATAGCACTGAAGGTGGAAGCCTTGCAGGCTGAATCTCTTTTTACATTGCACATTTATATCCATGCATGAAGCTGATAACATGCTTGTTGCTTCCAGCTATCTCACTCTGACATTGTCAGATGGGTTTATTGTCCACAAAAATAGGATTTGTTTTGTATCTCTCACAGCTTCTAACAATCCTATTCTCATTTTTGTCAAGTTCAGTTTCATAGCAAACAATGAAAATAAAAAAAAGTCTGGTTTAATCCCTCTTATCACTACCAGAGTGCCAAAAGAAGTGGTCCCAAGCCAAGTCCTCTTGTCTGCACAGCAACCTCTGCTGGTGTTCCAGAGAGTAATGCCACAGAAGCACTAACAAGAACAAGGCAAAGCTCTGTTTAATTGACAGGTTTAGGTCAATTAAACCTAATTTAGGTTTGGGTTGTGGTGGTGTTGGCTTTTTTAAACAGATTACTTACAGCCACGTTGTTCTCTGAATCTGAACCCCAAGCCACCCACGTGCAGCAACTTGAAAGTTACTGCAGATACATGTACTGCTAAGACATGCTCATGAATTGAGGCAACCAAGTTAGAAAATGGGCTCAGTGACCTGGGGGTCAACCCCCTGCATCCAGTCAGCTCATCCTACATTCAGAAGCAGCTCTGCTATTAAAGGGTTGCAGTCTCTGTTGAGGTTTGTGAGATGGTCAAGGCTTGAAGGCACCACCTCTTTCCTCCCAGCATAGCTCGTTTGCTGGGAGGGTGGAGGGGAAGCTTCCCAGATGCATCTTTAGGTAACACCAAGATGCAGCAGATGATGGAACTTATTAGTCTGATCACCAGCCATAAAATGGTGGCTGCCTTCCTTCTGGGGTCAAGTGGAAAGGAGGAAGGGAGGTAAGAGCAGATTTTTGAGGCTGGTTTACCCAGGCTGGAGTATTTTGAGTTTTATTTAGTGCTTATAGATCATTGGAATGGGCTGCCCAGAGAGGTGGTGGAGGCCCCGTCCCTGGAGTCATTCAAGGTTGGGCTTGATGGGGCTCTGAGCAACCTGACCTAGGTAGAGATGTCCCTACTTGTGTAGGGAGGTTGGACCAGATGACCTCTAGAGGTCCCTTCCAGCCTAAAACATTGTGATTCTTACAGCAGCTTTTCTTTTGCACCCTTGGTCTCAGGGTGATGAAGAGCACATTTAAGTAACTTAGAGCTGGTAGAAATATTTTTAATGAGTAACTTTTCAAATACTCAGTAAGTAATTAAAAATTAATCCTTGCTTGGTTTTTGTTTGAGACTGTGTCCTGAAATAAACCTGTGCTCCTCCTGTAGCATCACCAGAGGTGATCTCCTCTTGTGGAAAAGAGAAGTTTGTGTAGGACCCTGAGAACTTGTGTTGCTTGGATGGCCTGATATGTTTTGTGTTGTATATTAACACACTTTATCTGCAAATCTTAGTTTAGGAGGGAATTTGTTCCTAGTGGAGAATGAGGTGTTCTATCATTAGGTGCTCTTCACAGCCAGTGACACATTCTTGAATCTTCAACATGCCTGAGCTGTGACATCACTTGGACATTGCAAAGGATTACTCAGTGTTGAAGGTCATGTTGTTTGGCCTTCCAGCTCCACCTATTTGTCCAACCTCTGATAAATTAGCTAATTGTAGGCTACTCATATTAATGGTGTTTAACACAAACTCCTGCAATGTGGCATAACTGGTTTATCCATTTATTAGCTCAAACCTGCCTTATTTTTATGAGCACGAGGGAAAAGGATGTGCAGTTCTTTCATAGTAGGGTTAGTCATTCAATAAAATGATAATTCTTTTTTAATATCTAAAAACAGATTTCCTGCCAAATCAAAGAAGCAGGTGTTAACACACAGGTTACTCAAAGTTGTAAATTCCTTGCTCATTTTGGTTGAGGAAACTGCAACTGGTAAGTAATCTGCTCTGAAAACACTGAGAAAAGTTATATTCTAGCTTAGTACGACCTCCTCTAGCATCTGTGCAAAAATAACAAACACTTTAAGTGCTAAGAAAACCTAAGAATGAAGGACAAGTAGCTGGAGCATGAATAAGAAAAGTTTCCTAGCACTTAGGGCATGCAGTTGTTGCACTGACCTTGAAACCCAGCAATAAGGGAATTAATTTCTGTAATATTAGATATGTCAATCAATGTGGAGAGCTGCAAGTGGTATTTTTTTTATTCTTAAGTTATCTTCCCTGAAGGCACATAGTATGACTCATGGAAGATCCTTATTATGAAGCAAGCCAGATAAAATAGAACAAGAGAAACAAAGAAACGGAATGAAGTATGAGGAGGCATTAAAAATACTATTTTCAAACGGATTAATAATTCAAAAATGATTATTCTCTCTGTGAAAAGCCAATCAATAAAAGTGTTGGGCTGTGCCCAAGGTTTAAACCCCTTTGATCTGATTAGAGGCCTGGGGGTGAAGTGGGTGCTTGTGTGTTGCTGTGTTAATGGTCTGCAAAGCCACGTTGTTTTTTACCTTTAAAAAATATATATATAATTGAGCAGTGTGTGATTTGTCTTCCAGATACGTTGCAGAATTGCTACATGAACCAATTCCACAGACATTTACAAAAGCAGAAAGGGCAATAAGAAAACACAATCTGTTTTAATGTGCTAGGAGGCTATGCACAGCTGTGGGTAAAAATATTTTGGAAATGATGAAAAATGTCAGGTTTTGAGCTCATTTCGTTGAAGTATCCTGAAAGCCCCTTAAAAAATTCATGAGTTCTCTGTAAAACCAGCTTTTTTACCAGGTATTAGTCATAGAAGAGCAAGCAAAAGTTGCTTTAAGCCTCTTGGAATGAAACAGGATTAATTCTGTTTCTGCTCACAAAAACAAAGCTTCCTAAAATAAGTACAGCAGCAAATGAAAGCCAAAAATGTTTCAAAGAATACAACTGTATTTATCCTTGTTGCAGGAAAAAGGATGACTAGGCAGTTGTGGTTTTATTATTATTTTTTATTATTTATTCAGACCTGAATCTTGACACTGTGAGTACTTTTATTTTGCATCTAAAGTCACCTTTCCTGAACTTAATGCTTCCTATAAGACACCTTCGTGTTGCTTCTACAAGTAAAATCTGCATGGGGGGGAAACCAAAAATAGCAGTGAGGAAAAGCAAGTGCTTGTACAATATTTGCTGATTAAAGTTTTGATTAATGCTGCTTTTTTTTGGATAGTAAAACTGCAGGAAATGAAATTCAGATTTGCATGGAGATGAACGTTTCTAAAGCTAATTGTAGTTAAAAATAGAGCGAGTGCCACCTGCTGGGCTTGGAGCTGTTAAAGCTGCTTTTTTTTGGTCATTTATATGAAGTACAAGATGTTTTTCCCAGTGTTTTTAGGAGCTGAAATTTGAAAAAATGTTTTTCTTGCTAAGAAATCCTGTATCTTAACTTTACAAAAAAATTTACATCCTCCTGGGCAAGCTTCAGAAATATACTTCATTGAATATTATATCCTTCACTTGCTTTTTGTAAAGTTGTTATAAAGCTTTATTTTTTCCCATGCTTTATATGTAAAGGGGAAAAGGTAGAGTTACAATGTAGTATAATATATATATAACAGAATAATATAATGAATGACTCCTCAATTAAAATATTAATTAAGTGTAAGGGGGTTTATTAAAAAAAAATCAGTGGCAGGCCTGCTCCATAAAATCATCATGCCTAACATAATTTTTAAGGCTCTCCTACCTCATACTGAAAGGGATAATTTGTGTTAAATGCAATTTGGCAAATTAGTTGTTGTTGATGTGGTGTAATCTATGATTAATGTTGCTAACATTGCTCTAAAAATCAAAGGAAAACATGCTAAAAAGCCCCGGTAAAGGAGTAGTTTTATTTGGTGTCAGTATGGTTTTGTTGGTTGTTCAGAAGTATGGAAGATGATTTAAGAACAGAACAAAAATTCTCTGTTCTCATAAAGAAAATAAACTTAGTGGACACCCAGCTACTGAGTTTTAAAAATATACAGATATTTTTGATGTGAAAATGCAGACAGAGCCTTACAATACAAGGACCTGATGGGTAATAACACCTATGTGAGTTCATAGATTTGAAAAAAAATTAAAAAAAATCAAAAGAAACATAAAAAGCCTTCACAAGTCAAGGGTCAGGTTTTAGAATCCATGGTACTTATTTCATGTATCCTCCTCATCAGGAATTTGGGGAGGTTTTAAGTGACATATTCCTATCACAAAGTGAATGGATTGGGTAGGATCTCTCCCCAAGTTGATTATCACTTGAAACATGAGATTTTCTACTTAGAGAAGCTCTAAATAAGATATTTCTAAACCCTTTTAAAACAGTGAAAGTGGGAAGAGGACTAGTTCTGTTATATAGGTGAGAACTGGGTTTTGTCACTGAGGTCAAAGTTGGAAGCAAGGTTTTTGTTGTTCTTGTTTTTTTGCTGGTTGTGGGTTTTTTTGTAACTCAGGTTGGAAGCCAGGGTAGTTATACAGAATGGGGATGTTTGTGATTACATTATGAGTGTGGCTGCATATTATTGGGGAAAAAAAATAAAAGGGAGGGGTTGTCTTTTTAGCTTTTACCTCTCCCTGGAATGGGAATTTGTCTGCTGCTTGTCTGAGCCTAATGTATATGCAAATATCCCTTCAGAGTTGATTAAAACAAGGACCATCACCATATGCTTATCCGATAACCATGACCTCAAAATAATTGCTATCCCCTCCTAAGCCCTGTGTCACTGAGAGCATTGGCAGGATTTCTACACTGCTTTTTCCCCTCTGTTTATTAAATCCTATTTAAGTGTTGTATTTTTCCTCTGCTTTGCTGCCTAAAAAGCTTTTCGGCCTTAAATTATGTTCCGTGTAAACCCATTTATAAAGAACTGTGTCTTTATCCTATAGAATCCTGTATATATTAGGAAGCTTCCCTTCTTTTTAGAATAGTCGAACTGAAAGAAAATCTTGATTAATCTCATCTTTGCAGTTTTTCAAACAGTAGAGAGGGTGATAAGGAGAAACAATTTGCTACCAACAAAGCCAAATACCACTTTAACAGGTGTAGGAACAAATCATCAGTGGAAAAGGAGGGGAAAAAATGTAACTATACCTGCTTAAGAAACCTGTCAGAGGCATGGCTGTGCTTAGCTAACACGTTGGGCAGAGCAGGGTTTGCATATTCAAACTGAGGGTTGTATGTGAAATCTGACTTGAAGAACTTCACCTTCTCCTTCTCCACGTTGGAAGGCTTGATTGCAGTCAGCAGACAGAGTTTTTGGCCAGAGACATCACCTTCTTTTCCATGGTTTTTTGAGGACTGGGATTGCTTTGGCTTTGTTAGATTAAAATGCCTCTTAGTCCTAGTTCTGGCTCGAGGTGGCAGCCCCGTGGTGCTCCCGCCTGTGAACTTCACGCTGGTGGACACGGGGCTGGTGACGATGACGGAGGAGGACTCTCTGCTGGAGCAGCACCATCCACTGCCCAGCAAGGGTAGAGGGGCTTTGATTTTGCGGTGCTCGTTGCTTCGTGAGGTGGTAGAACACTTGGTGGCTTTTCTGTGCTTCTTGTGGTGAGCAGATGGCTGCTTTTGAGCGTGGTGTTTCTTCTCCTCTTTGCTCTGCAGAAGGACGTTGTAGCTGCTGGTTCCTGTTGTGAAAATGTCCTTAAGGATCCCAGAGGGTGGGTGCTGGAGGCTCTTTTCATTATTAATGTTCAGCTTATGTTCTTCTGGGCTCAGGATTGATTTCCTGGAAAGCTCTGTCTTAGGCCAGTGAAGTATTTCTGCATTGAGGGGAAAAACAGAAAAATAAAGCTGAGGACAAATGTGGTTGTTTTACAATGCAATACTAATCTTGGGACTCAAAACTGCCACACGAATGAAACACAGAACTTGATGTGACTGCAGTTAAGACAAGTTAATCTTGACTTCTACACATATGGGGGAATTGTGTGTGTCTATCACTTCTGAACAACTAGACTGGGACTTGTAAGATCCAGCTAAAAAAGTATTTTATGCTTGCATCTCCACGCATGGGTGCACTGTTTGCAGCTAAGAACTTGTTTAAAACAAGACTCTCTGCAGGACTTTCTGAGTGCTTGCTGTTACGGTCACAAATTCTTAGTTCTGAGCTTTATCGTGCAAGGGAGGCTTTCAGCAGGGATAAAGAATAACTTAAAAAATAGGGAAGTGTATAGGAGTGTGTGAGCAGTATTGACAGGGAAGGCCCACGGGGATCTGTGCTGTGATATAAGCAGTCTGGCGTGGTCCCATCTGCAAGATCTGATTCACAGAATTTACTCTCAGAAAGGCTGAGAGCATCAGAATGGGCCAGTCACCATGAACAACTTACTATATGAGTAGTCGTGTAAATTTAGAAGACTTCAATTTCCTGTTTTCCTCCGTAATCCAGATAGTAAGTGATATTTAAAGAGAGAGATCAGCTAGTTACAAACACACCCCTGAGAATCCTTAAGCCAACACTGTCCTTTCACCTATTCAAAGCTGTTCCACGACAACAGCTGGCTTTAAGAAAACCCTCGAGAAGAATCATTGTACCTTAAACTGAAGAAGCAAAGCAAGTTCCTTTAACATATGAACCCTCTTTTCTTGCTCTGACCCCTGGCTTAGCTTTCAGGGGAGACTAGTCCCTTGAGCAGAGCAGCTGAACCAAAAAGTCATTGAGGATTAAAATTGTATTTAACATTTTGCTGGCTTGTTAGAGAAGTGACCTCTCTGAACAGGTTCTATTCATCTCCTCCTCTTGCCAACTGGTTTACCCTAAAATATCAAGTGAGCTGCAAGTAAGGGCACAAATAGATCCTGCCACAGAGAGATGCTCCCTACTCCTGCACCTGAAATGAAAAGATTCACAGAGCAGGAGATATGGCCAGAGCTTGATTAAAGCCTGCAAAAGGGATTTGAGCTTCAGCCCACAGTTATACGTAGCTGAGCTGTAATTACTTTACATACAGTAATTATGTTCTGAATGGAACATTAGCAAGAGATCATTAAATGCCTCCAAGGTGGAAAAAAAGAATCGGTAGTAGTTTAATTTCAGCTTTCTTATCACAGTAAAATGAGGTTTTGCTCCTGCCATAAGCACCATGACAACGTATTTCATGCTGTTGGACTCCTGTCAGTACCATGTCAATCTGTGTTTCTCAGTTTGCCTGAAAATGCTGCTTTAAAAAGCAAAAGAGACAAGAGGTCCTATTTGTATGATGGGCAATCTGCAGCCTGGGTGTTTCCTTCACTAGAAAGAGAGAGAAGCCTTAGATAATTCCCTTCCACTAAAGCCACACGTCTCTTACGTGAGCTCAGTGTTGTTCCATAGTAAGTTTGCAAATCTTCTGTCTATGCTTAGTGCAGGAACGTGCTTCTTGGTGCTCCTGCTCAAATTCTGTCAGATCATTCTCATCACAGGCATGACAACCTGCCTGCCTGGCTTATCTTGCCTTACCATGAGCTGTCGTGGTGAGGAACATCACCAGGAAAACAACGTCAAAGATGCAGCCCGGACATTGTGCAGTGGGCAGTTGTTTGTCTACAAATATCAGCTATGAAATGAGGATAACAGAATAAGAGGTGTTTCTTGGCAAGTATTTCACTTCAGAGTCAATATGAGGATCCTTATTTTTGAGGAGAAATGAAAACCAAGGTTTCCAGAATGTCTGAAGACAGAAATATGTTTCTGAGCATGTGACTTTGTGCAGACAAAATTTCAAGTTGGCAATTAAAGAGCTGCTGCTTAAAATTCATAAAAGAGATAATAATGCAACATGGTGGTAATGCTTCACCTTCTCTACTTATCAATTCTCAAAAGCCACAAAGAGCAGACAAGCCTTAAATTGCTACTACACAGGGGATAATTTGAATTAATACCACACGTGTATCTAAGAAGTGATAAAGAGAAAAGAAAAAGCAAATAAAAAACCAAAACAGAACAACTCAGAAACAGAATTCAAAGAAACAAAACGACCTTAAAGAAAACCCAACCAACCCAAGCTTGTGTTGATCCAATACAAAAACCTCATGTCACTGAGCTTTGAGAGCTAAAGTCCAGTTGGCCCATAATAAATGTGTTGATATCTTGATAATTTCTGAGCATCTTGAGTCAGAATTCTCTTGCAAGTGCCTCAAATGGTGGTTGGGTGCTGAACGTGCATTGGCAGGTTTTATATGCACATGGCTGATATCAAAAATAGTTGTCCCCAATTCTGCAGTTATTTTATATGTGCAAAGTGAGTTTTCAGCTGCCAAACTTAACTGTGGCTCTCCTGAATTTTTTTCTGACTAAAGAAGGATACTGTTTGATGCATATTTGTGCTGAAAACCTAGAAGCAACAGATAAGCCAGCAGATTGGAAAGTTGCATTAGATAACCTTGCAGTTTTCACAGAAGTCATTTAACTGCTGTTCTAAAATTTTTGACTGGTCCTGTGAACATTGTTATTTTACAAAATAAGCTAGAAAATATTTGAGACATTAAACAAATGCACTGGAGAAAGAACTTTAAAATACAGTGATTTGGAACATTGTTTTAATCTGTAATATTTATCATTTTAAACTCACACCTGTGAATTTAGACTCAGACAGCATCAACTAAACTAAAGATACACCATCTTCTAGGAAACTCAATTTAGTAAACTATATTCAAGATTTTCCAAGGATTAGCAATGCCTGGTGATTGAAACAGAGGTCTAGTATTCTGAATATGAACCCAATTCATTGCACAGCCTCTGTTCTGAAAAGGTGCTTCGGTGTTTCAGAAAGTATTGAGGTACCAAAGTAGCCAGTCAGAGAATGGATTATTAAACCATGTTAATTATGGAGAGTTGCTAGCAGAGATTTCCAGCTTATAAACTCTGGATACCACAGGACAGATGGCAACAGATTACTTCTAAAAGGGCTGAAAATGGCAAATTGAAGATCATCATACCATGGCATAACTCTAGTCCACATATCATAGAGATTTTATCTTTTGTATCTCATCCACACGTATCCTGAGAAGAGCAAATTTGAATTTCCTGACTTAACACATTTCAGTTTTTGCAGCAGAAAGCCAAAGAACACAGGCCCCTGCCTCCAGTTACCTTTGAGAACCAACCTAAAACCAGGTCATTTATGTACAAAGATTCTCTTCACTGCTCTTGCTTCCAACCACTTGAAGTCACAAAACCCCAAGTCCTCCAACAATTAAACCCCACAACAAAACTATCAGAGTCTTTTCAAGAAGACTTTCCCATCATGTTTACATCCATTTATTGATATTTTGTTTCTCTCTGCAACAGCAATAAAAACACAGGTCCTAAAAACACTGGTAAATTACTAAATTAAACTCAGGCAGTACTGGAGAAGGGATGAACCCCAAGACTGCGGACAGGGGATATGTGGGAATCACAAACCTTGTTATAATTCTGCTCTAAAGAAATATTTTCCATGTCTAAGTTGCATCTCAGTCACTAGGTTTGAATCCTGTAGCATCACAGGCACTGCCTAAGCTTGTCAGAGGCTGTTAGAAAAAAATGTTAATTCTATGTTAAATTCAGGAACTAGGTCATATTATTACATCTATAACTTTTATTTCTTTTATATATAAATTTTATAAAGTTATATATAAATACATAAAGGTTTCCATGCCTTAGAAATCGATCTATTGAGCTAATCTTTTATTATGTTGTTAATACATATAGTAAAAGCCCAATGGAAGAATTTTTTCCAAGCTTTGGAGAGTGTTGTAGATAAACCTTCCTCTAGGTTACTGGGTAGCTACTATCCAAGCAGCTTCTTAATCACCTGTTCCATAGGTGGAATGATGTGATTAATGATAGATATTTGTGGGTGTGGATCTCTTGCTGCCCAGATATCCTTGCTCTAAAAATGTAGAGAGTCTTGAATTTTCAAATTTATAGAAATGCAAATAATGTAAGTGATCAATCTACAAGTAATAAGAAAATAGTGAGATCTGAAACTGAAAGATGAGAAGAAAATATATGGATGTGACAAGATTTCTCCTTTGACACATCCTGCAAACATACTATTATATTATAAAGACATTTTTTTATCTTCAATAATCAGGTAACATGAACAGATTAACAACTATCTGTAGTTTATGAGCTCTGGGCTGTATGGTGTGTGGGCACAGAAAGAATATTCTGCAACAAGCAGTCATTGAAGTGTTTTATATGACCCTATAAAGTCCCACTGCCTCTCAAATACTACACACTTATGTAACAGAATCTGCCCAGAACCCTGTAGTATATTTCCTCACAACTATAAACACCTTTAAGGTTTACAAACACTCGAGTTTGCAATAGAAACTGTCAAGCAACTTGACCTAAACAGCACCAGGAGCTCAGTCTGTAATACTAAAAATGGTTTTGCTGTAGAATTAGTCAGTGAGCTCCTGCAGAAGGACTGACACCAAGATATTTGCTATTTTCACAGCAAGTTAGTTATTAACTAGAGCCCATATGATGTTGAGAGCTTTGACATTTAACCTAGGAAAATATATCCCCCCTCAAAATATCCACCTATTTCTTTTCCTTTTTTAACAGCCTTATCTGTCATTCAGCTTTAATTCTGAGCTCCAAAACCAGTTTCAACTCTGAGCCAGCTTGTATGTTTGTTAACTGCCAGTGTTTGGAAATAACTCTGAAATATCCACCACTACAGGATCTACTGGCATGATTTTAAGCTGTATAGCTGTTTCTTTTGTCTTTAAAATTGCAATGATATTGAGAAATGTACTCTTTCAGCCTTAAAAGTATGAACTGACTTGCAAGCAGTTTGTTGCATGCATGTTTCTACACTGATATATATCATTATGTACTTGACTCTTATTTCAGATTCTTCCAATTAAATTACATAAGCACAGTAATAATCAGTAGAAGTGAAGACTTGGCCCTAATGAAATCAAGTAACAAACTCTAATTCATTTAATAGACTCAGGATCTAATCACAAAACTGATTTACAGACAGACCTGCCCAGGGTGAAACTCCCACCCAAGCAGGTCTCCAGCTCACTCCTCTGCAGCAGAGGTTTGTTGAGGAATATCTGATGGATGAGTATGAACTCTAAATAACCACATTTCCTTTAAAGAAATCTTAATCCTTTAAAATTACCATTCCTGTTGCACATCTCTAGGGAGGCTCTGTCTGATTCCATGAACTTTATTTCTACTACCAGAAGTAACACCCTGCTCATATCCATGCACAGATGGAAGGGCTGGTAAATTATGCAGAGAAAGAGTAGCTGTGTGAAATCTTAATTACTATCGTAGCAGCATGGCAGGAGGGGACACTGACATCTCCACCACATCTCTAGATAGATGTCTCCATGACCAAATAACATGGGCTTGGAGCAGCTGAAGAAATGCCACATGAAATGACGTCAAATTTAGACAAGGAAAATATCTGAGTGAAAAATGTGGTTTGCAGCAGCTGTTGCAGGTTTTCCTATAGAATGAGCACTGATGGTAAAAGTTTGATAGCACATAAAACCATATATACTATATACTACATATACACTATAACCGTACTATGGTTATAGAGTCATAGTACAGGNTTAATAGTATTATAGAATCATTTAGGTTGGAAAAGACCTCTAGGATCAAGTCCAACCTTCATCCCAGCATCTCCCTGACCACTACACCATGTTCCGAAGTGCCATATATATATATTTTTATATATATATAAAATAAGGATTTGCGAAGTTCTCTGAAAATAGGGCAAAGGGGAGAGCTGAAGAGTGACAGACACTGATGTCACCAGTAATATTTTTATTAGCATGTCTGCACCTCCAGCTCTGCCCAAAGGTGTCATCTCCACGCTCCCGGTGTCGCTGGGAAGGGATGGGGTCCGCGGGTCAAGGCACCCGTGTCCTCATCCATCCCCGGGAGGTGCGAGGCACCGTCCCCTGGTCCCCACGGAGCAGGTCCGCCCATGGAACC
>VYZX01016106.1:46206-69419 GCA_013401335.1 Brachypteracias leptosomus | reverse complement strand
AAGGGGCCCCGCCGGGCCGCCCCCGCCGCTCTGCCCGCCGGCCTCCCCCTCCCTGCGCGCCGGGCTCCCGCCTCCGGGGAGGGGAGGAGCGGGGGGCTCCGGGGGGAGCGGCGAGCGGGGGCAGGAGGCGGGGAGGGGTCCCCCGGCTCCGGCCCCGGTGCCGCTGGCAGGAGCCCCGAGCCCGCCCGGCCCCGCAGACTGCAAGTCCCGGCTCGCCCTGCGCAGCCCGGGCGGGGCGAGCGGCAGCCTGGGAGCTGTAGTGCGGGGATGGGGCAGGGACCCCGGAGCACCGCCCAGAGAGCCCCTTGGCCACACCGGCACGGCCAGCAGCAGGTACAGAGGGACCTGGACAGGCTTGAGAGGTGGGGCTCTGGGGAGACGACCCCCCCCTGCAATGCTGGGGCCAGCTCTGGAGTCCTCAGAGAGACATGGACCTGTTGGAGCAGGGCCAGAGGAGGCCACGGCAATGATGGGAGGGCTGGAACCCCTCTGCTGGGAGACCAGGCTGAGAGAGAGTTGAGTTGTCCAGCCTGGAGAAGAGAAGGCTCCAGGGAGACCTTCTGGTGGCCTTTCAGGGGCCTGTCAGAAAGATGGGAACAATCTTTTGAGCAGGGCTTGTTGGGACAAGACAAGGGGTGATGGTTTTTAACTAAAAGAAGGGAGGTTGAGACCAGATAGAAGGAAGACATTTAAGTGGCATTTAAAGCAGAAGATAGACTTTATGTTGCACCCTTCTGTTGCTTTCCTTGTTGTGCAATCTGTTGCTTTGCTTGTGAAACCTTCCACTCCTTGACACACAATCTGCACGTTTTAAAATGCCTACTGAACATCGAATGAGAACAAATTATTCTACCTTAGCACTGATGGTTGTGTAACCAATTAACGCAGGCACAGTGTAGGAAGATTTTGTACTCTCCACGCAGACTGAAGGGCATCACTGAAGTCAGGTTACACAAGAACACATTTTAGTGTGTTATGCATTTATTTTTCTAAACGGTCAACATTTAAGAGAGAAAGTGATTTAATTGAAAGTCACAATAGTGCTCGGCATGATGTGATCTGCCAGGGAGAGGAGAGCTGAGAAGTTGTGTGCTGCTTTGGTTGAGTAACTTAAACATCTACCACCTTCCCTCCCACCAGTAAATTCATACCTGCAATGCACTATATGCACAGGATTCTCTCCATAACATCATCCAGTGAGGTATAAGATCTGGCTGTATCATCACATAGTGGGATGGGAACTCCACTTCTGAGAACCATTTTCTTTGTCCTACCTGAGAATTCCTTTCTCTGTTCTACCTGGGAACCTCTTTCTCTGTCCTACCTGAGAACCTCTTTCTGTGTCTCACCTGGAAAAGTACTGAACTTCATGAATCCTTCTTCTAGACACTTGTACTTAAGCAATCATATAACTGAGCAGACACTGATTAGATAGATCTGTCTGCTTTCATATCACTCTTCACAGGCAAGAGTTTTAAAAAAACCCAACAGTTTAAAGCACATATTTTCCTTTTATTTACCACTGCCTCCCACACAGTTGCAGACTGGTAAGACCAGCTACAAAAGGACTGAGGTGTTGTTTTTGTCAGTCTGCTAATGAAGAGCTAGTGCTGAGACACTTCTACCTAGCTGACAAATTTGATGTCCCTTTTAACTTGAATTCTTTGAGGAACAGAGAAGATAGAGGCTCTGTCAACATGTCTCAGTTTAACCTAAAATACCCTCTGAAGTACTTTGTTAATGCTGCAGTGTCTGGAACCCACAGGCTTGTCTCCAACTCTCAGGTTGCAGGAACTGAATAAACACTTTTAAACATAGCAAGACCAATGGGTTCGAGTTTGCTTGTGACACGTAGCAACCACAGAAAAAAAGAACCCAAACCAGTGAATTGGCTCAAGCACTGCAAATAATCAGCATGGTAGATGAAGAAACAATAGATGGCTGCTATGACCTAAAGTCAATGGACCATCTTGCCATAATTCCACGATGGATTTCCTAGTTAGACCCTGAATTCTTCTCTTAGAGATGATACTTTATATATGCTTGGAAGCTGAAGTTTGTAACTCCAGCTTTTGATGTCTATTTTACACATATATCCCTTCTCCCTGCTCTCTTTGGTAGGTGCCTTCTCTCCATCTCATCTCCTGCCTTCATCTCATCCTCTTCTCCTGCCTGCTCCTCCCTCGTGCTTCCATGTCCTTTGTCACCACGAGCTTGGGCTTTCAGTCACCTCTGAATCTGCCACCTCTGTTTTATTTTCTCTTTTCCTGCTAAGCCTCTTTCCTTTGCAGGGTGGCTTGAAGGTTTTGTTAGGTCACTCTAGCTCCTGGCTCTGGCAGGAGGATGCTGAAGGCAGCAGCAGAAGGCACAGAGGAATGATGCTAAAAGGCCACCTGGTTTCTGCTCTGGCTCTGAGCCAGCTTTGTTATGTTTGCTGATTAAAAGCATAATGTGGAAAGCTCAGTCAAGTGACAATTGCCAGAGATAATTTCATATGCACCCCGTCCAAAATGCTGCAGTGTCCTGCATGCAGAAGAGGTCTTTATAGGAATATTAGCACCGATAAGCTCTGCAGCAGTCTGGGAGAGCAGTGACACGTTTTGTTCTACATCTGCCACAAGCCAACACTGCAAAATTCAAACACACACACACATGCCTATATAAATGTATATGTGCATTTGGGTTTTAAATATACGTATATATATATACACACACTAGTTGTAATGTCGGTTTTATTGGGTTCCTCCCCCATACTCACACCAACCTCTTTCTCCTGCTGCTCTGTGCTGGCAAGAAAGAATCCTGGAGGATCTAGGGAAGCTGGGAATGAGAGTCCTTAGCTGACTCTGCAGGATTTGGCACAGCTTCAGGGCCATCCAAGTGGCACAGTTCCCCTCCCTACCCTTACTTAATGACTCTTAGCTGGCTGAATATCTTCTGACCAAACAATTTCATGGACCGAATGACTCCAACTGACCTTCCTTCCAGACGTAGTCTTTCCAGAAACTCCTTCTGAGACCTCTAATGCCACTGTCTGGTTCCAGCTGGATTTGACATTTCTAGTACACAGCAAAAGCAGCACATGCTTGTGGGAGCTGCTTACTCACAGCCTTACTCAATGGGACTGCTATTTTAAGATGCCTTGAAGAGCACAACTTGATACAGCTCCAGTATTCAGGTTGATTTATCCACAGAATTTGTTCCTGCTTTATGAGAAGGTGGCTCAGGACCCTAAACCCAGCTCAACAAGGGGCTGAGGAACAAAAAAACCTGAGTTATATAAATACATTAGTGACAATCAAGTATGCACCAGCTTATGGTAGGGACTGATGGACTAGTACACCCCTCATGACTCTTTCTCTAACCACTTCTGCAGCAATGCCTGGTCACTGCAGGGGTCCTTCTGAGCAAGGCAAGGTGTTGCTTTGGACCATGGCAAGCTGGGCTGGTAGGCAGCCCCAAGAGCAAACACCTGCAGATGAGTCACAGGTACCTTGTTGTGGCAACACAAACACCAGGTCAGGTGCCAGAGGGCTAACGACACTCTGCTCCCAGCTGATGAGAGTTTTTTGAAATGTTTGTACCTTGTCTTTGGGCCTTTTGAAGTCTGCTGACTCCTCGGTGGTGCTGGGATAATTTCAGTTGAAAAGCAAATGTGTTTGTAGTAATGCATCGCCCTTTTTGGCTGATAGTTGGGGACCTCCTTTCAGGGAGTTTGGGAGAGTAAGAAGGTCTCCCCTCAGCCTCCTTTTCTCCAGGCTGAAGAACCTCAGGTCCCTCAGCTGTTCCTCACAGGACTTGTACTCTAGACACTTCACCAGCTTCGTTGCCTTTCTCTGGACATGCTCCAGCACCTCAATGTCTTTTTTGTATTGAGGTTCCCAAAACTGAACCCAGGATTCAAGGTGCATCCTCACAAGTGCTGAGTCCAAGGGGATGATCCCTGCCCTAGTCCTGCTGGCCACACTAGTGCTGATACAAGCCAGGATGGGCTTGGCCTTCTTGGCCACCTGGGGACACTGCTGTTCCTCTCCCTATTGCCATCCATTTCCTTACCCACACTCTCTACCTGATCCCCTATTTTTTGCTGGTCCAGGCTGTACAAAAGACCTAGAAAGTGAAAAGGGGATATCCAGGAAACACAAAACACCATCTTGGGGCCTTTTTACAAGGTACAACTCATGCAGTAATAGGTGTGACTACACAGTGTTTTGGAGGAAGAGATTTCATCTGCGTGCCAGGGTCAGAGCTCTCCTAGAGCTGGAACCCCAGAGCTGGGAGCAGGGGACCCTTCACAGTTGACCTCAGTGGTCAAAGACCCAGCAGCTGGGGAAAGAATGATGATCTCTACTTCATCAAAGCATTTCATGAGATGTGGAGAGACATATTCAGGGTTCTGACAATTCTCACCACCACTGAAAGAACAAGGGAAGAATTATTTAAAATAACCTCCTTGCCATTTCCATCCCCTTTGTGCCTTCTTTTGTGTTTTATTGCAAGGTGAGAAACCCTCCAGCAGATCAAACCCAGACATTCTGTAGCTGTCCCAGCTCACTGCAGGGGGGTTGACTAGATGACCTTTAAAGGTCCATCCACCCCAAACCAATCTATGCTTCTATCATTTATGTTACTCCCTCAGATGTTTCTGTCCCTCTCATTAACAACAGGCCATGATCTTATTCTCATATTCCTTTAATTAATGTATTTCCATGTCATAATAGTTTTTTAAGCAAAAGCAGACTGAATTATTAGGGATATTTACTCATCTCATGGGTACGTGCGTGGAAAATATCATCACCGTTACATTTTAATTGCACATGTTCAAATTTCAGTAGAATTTCTCCCTCTCAAACCAGCTTCTTTGTATTTCAGATGTGTGGTTTTTTTCCAAATAGTGAAAAACGCTGAGCAGCCTAAAATCCTGTCTGAGTAGCACCCTCTAGTGTAAAGAGGCTACTTTTGCAGGAAAGATTTCATGTTGCTGCATGGCTTTTTTTTTCAGAGGAATGACATGGAAAGTAAAGAGAAAAAAAATTATCATGAACTCATGTAAAACCCATTTCCTAGGGTTAGGCCTTTCCTTGTTTAGCAAACTTGAAGCACCTACTTTGGCTTTAAAAGCTTTAAGGGAATCCTGTAGGTAACGTCCTTGGTCTTCCTTGTGCATTATTTATGATTTATTTTATGGGTGCCCTATAGTTTAATTATGTAAATATAATACGAAGATGATCCAAGGGCTGGAACATCTCTCCTACAAAGACAGGATGAGAGAGCTGGGGTTGTTCAGCCTGGAGAACAGAAGAGTCCAGGGAGATCTCACTGAGGCCTTCCATCATCCGAAGGGGGTCTACAAGTTGTGGAGGGACTTTTTACACGGGTTTGTAGTGGTAGGACAAGGCGTAATGGGTTCAAATTGGAAGAAGGTAGATTTAGATTAGAAATCAGGAGGAAATTCTTCACTATGAGGGTGGTGAGACACTGGCACAAGCCACCCTGGGAAGCTGTGGATGCTCTATGACTGGATGTGTTCAAGACCAGGTCTGAGGAGGCCTTGAGCAACCTGGTCTGGTGGGAGGTGTCCCTGCGAACTAGATGATCTTTAAGGCCCCTTCCAACCCAAACCACTCTATGATTCTATGAATATGATGGCAAGAATTAGGTCAGAAAATGATCACCTGTTGAGCTTAGATCATACTGAGTCTTGAAAAAACCTGGAGCTGACAGAACACATGTTTTGGGGGGTGAAAAATGGGTTTTTAGCAAGAATCTCCTAATTTTTCCATCTTTCAGAAAATTCTTGCAAGAATCTAAAATGTGATATAGTTTGGCTGGTAAAAGTGCTGATGTGATTATGCAATTACTGCATCTGCATAAGCCGTGGCACACGAGTCTCTGGTACTGTAAATTAACATCGTGGTCTAAATTACCATAATGGCACTTAAGGATTCTCAAGCCTTTTGCATCACTTCAGAATTTTTTATGTCAGCAAATGGTACAGCTGCACCATGAGGGTAAAGAGAGAGAGGCAGGTATTTTATAACTGAGGCACAACAGAAGGAATTTCTCTTTTGTAAATCAGTCAGGAGGCCGAAAGGAGAGGTCCTGAGAAGCTCTCTCTGTGCTTTAGTGATACAAATGCAATATTATACTTACAAAAGCTGTGAACACAGTAAATCTTTTCAGAATGCACGACAGAGCAATTTTCTTAACTCCCACAGCCTTGTAGAAATGCAGAGTTCAACCACCCTGAGATTTTTTTTCTGACACTTAACAACTGTCTCTTGTTGTTAATGAAATATGAGGTTTGTCTCATGCCTTGTTTCACTATTTTTCTATAATTTCTTTTCCTCCTCTTTTCTTTGTTATCCTCCGTTGTTACTTTCCATTCCCATTTTTTATTCTTTCTCCCCATAATGTTTTTGCTTTTCCCACCAGCTTCTATTTCTGTGATTTCCCCTGAATTGCACCTCAAATGAGATGGTGCATTTCAGCTCTGACAATAGTTAATGCTAATCCAGCCATGTCATCGTACAGTGATTAGTGTAGAATATAAATTATGCTTTGCTTTTCCAACCTTTAATGTAAACTGTGTCTTCAGCAAGCCAGTGTTTTCCCAAGAACCTCCTATATTTTGCCAATTTCAATGAGGGAGCAAATTAAATTTGCACTGTTTGAAATTGATTCTGTACATTCTGAAAATGGAGCATGTCATCTTTCCTTTGGAATCAGAATCGTGAACTCAGTTTCTCATCAGAAAGGAAGTTTTAGGAACTGTTCTTTGAGGATTACAGAAAGGAGCTGTACAGTGGACTACACTGGGATCAGCATTTTCACCTTAAATATACATTTCTGATTGTATCAGTATTGTGCAGAAACCAGAGCTCTGCAAAATTTGTCTAGTGGTCTCCTTCTTAGTTAAAAAGTGCTAATGCAAACATCTATAACCTTCTGAAAATGGAAACACCCCTGAAAACAGTCAATATGCTGTAAGAAATTTGGAAGAAAAACCTGGGAAAGTTAAAATGTTTCTCTTGGTATGTTAAAAGACAAATAACTGACCTCCATGCCCATGCCCTCAATTCCCATGAGAACTGCAAGCCAGCAAAAACCCTTCCCCAAGTGCTTTCTGTGGTGTTATTGTTACAGAAGGGATTACTTTTCACTAGCTTAGCCCTGGCAAGAAGAAATTTTAAACTGTACCACGTGGGGTGAGGAAACAGTGAAGGGTGTGATTCATAATTTTTGAATGCAAAAAGCTGGCATCAACTAGAAGGCTGTTCAGCGAGCGGAGCCGGCTCATTGTTCTGCTGCTTTCAACATGGCATTCCTTTCCCTCCATCTCTTTCTCCTTCTGCCTTCAGATGGTGAAACAACAGTTGGTTTTCTCCATAAGTTGCAAAAAGGTTGATTAATTCACTAAGAAAAAAATAATTCCATTGCTACGGGCTGTACTTCCCACCGTTACGCAGACAACGGATCTCGTAGCCATTTTATAGCAACATTCCAATTGTCTCTTTTTATTTTCTGGTGATGATTTTGAGCTCCATATTGGCTATTTTGTCTTCTGGTATTTGCCTGCATTGATTCTCTACTGCTCTATTAAAGGGATGGTTTTGTTATTTCTTAGTTTCTCTTGGAGGAAATAAACCCTGTCCTTTCTGATCACTGTACAAGCTGGTTCATAGGTTACGAATGAGTGGCAAATCCCATCTGCTAAACCCCAATTTTCAGCCTTTTGAGCAAGTTCTGACCTCAGGCTGCTCCAAGCCATATTTATGTGTGGGGTCATTTGTTCCAGGGTGTCCAGTCTTGAACATTTCTTCAGAAAAGGATTATTTGATATTGTCTGTTTAGATTCTGCTGCATGCTAATGCTGTTTGCAAATAAGGCACTGGAAAGATTTTCTAATGAGGGACAGTTAGAGAGCGTGGCTTGCTTAACAAGGAAAAATTGGAAGAAGAAATGACTGCTGCCTATAAATAATCCAAGAGGCAAGAAAAGCAGCAGTGGGGAAGAAGGGCATTCATGCAAGGTAACAAACACTATTTGCATAGGAGTAAAAAGGTAAAAAGTGCTGCCAATATGTATGGACAGACTGGAAATTTGATGAGGTTTAAGTCATTTGGGCAGTCAGGCCTATAGCAGCCTCCTGGGGGAACAAGCAGATAAAAAAATAAGCTGTATTTGCAATTGTTGAAGATATTTATGGGGAGTTTGAGGTGGTGTCTGGATAGGGAGGACTGGATTTGACCACCTGATGGGTTTTTGCCAATTCAGTGTCCTTAACACTTGGACATTAATAAAGGTCTATCAGTGAAATGGGGGACAGTGGGAGGAACAAGTGGGTGAAGTTTGATGAGGCCACGGCCTGAAACAGGAGAAATTAAAAGCCATGAGGAGCTGTGGCTTTCACAACACTGGGGTAAATAATTTCTCAGTTCACAGAGTTAAAATGTTTTTCTGTCAATGCCAGCTGAAGAATGAAGCTTCTAATGAAAAAGCCTCAGGGGCTCTCCTACTAAGGAGGTCCAGCAAGATGTGTGTGGAGTCAAGCAGGCAGCATTGTAAAGAAGCTAAACCCCTCTGTTTTGTTTAAAAAACAACACATTTTGCGCCTGGCAGGGCTGACGAAGAGGAGGAGGAGAGGAAAGTGACGGGGCTGCCATGGCTGGATACTCTCTCCGCAGGCAACACTCGGAAACCTCGGCACACAGGGTTCAGGGGCAGAGCCCGGGGGTGCCGGACGCGAAGCCAGGCCTGCTCCCAGGACCGGGAAGGGGGGAGGCAGCCCGGATGGCCCCCAGGACAGCCCGGGTGCTGCGCGGCGGGACCCTGCGCCCGTCTCCATCCCGCCCTGTCCCTCACAGCGTACCCAGCCCGTGAGGCAGACCCCGCCCTCTCCCTTATAAAACACGCAGCCAGCGAGGGGGAGGGACAGCGGGCGATCTGCCCTCCGATTGGGTAAGCGCTCCTGTCAATCAACTCCCGCTGGCGGGGCGGGAACGCCCCTCGCGGCTGCTGCGGACGCGGCGGGGCGTGTCCGGCTGTCACGTGGGGGGCGCGTGATCTGGCGCATGCGCAGCGGCGGCGGGCGCTGAAATTCAAACGTGAAGAGCGGTTGGGGCGGCGGTTGGGCTGCTCCGGGGGAGGCCGCGGGCACCGGCGGGAGCAGCAGCCATGGACCCCTTCACGGAGGTGAGGGCACGGCCTGGGCACCCCCCCGAGGCGTGAGCCGGGCGGGGAGCGCAGCTGGGGGGCTCTGCCCGGGCAGGGGGCGAGTTGTCAGCGGCGGAGGCGGCAGGGACAGAGGGTGGCGAGGGCCGGGTGGGGCCTTGGTCCCTGGATAAGGCCTGTCAGCGTCTCCTATACCCATTCATATTACTCTGGGTGCTTGCAGGGAGCCTCTGTCTCTTCTCCGGGGAGACTCCCTTACCCCCTTCCTCTTGCTTGTGCTGGTACTTCCCATGTTGTAGCTGCCCAGGGCGTTGTGGGGTGTCAAACCTCTTCTAGGAGAAGACAGAGGGGTTATCCGTACAAGGGTTGGTGAAGGAGAGGGTCTTTTCTCAACAGAGCTGATACTTGACAGCGTTTCCTGGCGTTTCAGTGTTTGCCTTTTCATGTGCCTCTGGCCGATAAGATTGTTGGCTGAAACAGAAGGGACCTAGAAGCTGATGGGAGTGGTATTGGCACGCGTTTAGCCATAGCTAAAGGTTGAGTGTGAAGTTTAAGCAAAGCACCTGAATAAGAATGCCTCCTAACTGACGTTCTTGCCACCCGTGGTTGGTCACTTCTATTGGCAGGCACGGTTCCTCTTTTTTAAAAGAAAATAAGAAGTCAGTTATTAGGGTGGGTTTGCCTGTGTGCTTGAGTTTTACAGAGGTAAAATTCTAACAAAAAAGGTGGAATTGACTGGCTTGAATCTGCATGAGGGTTGGAGGTTTCTTAAAGATGCTGTACTGTGCTCTAATTTTATGTGGGACTGATGTAAAGCTGTGGAGCTGTCTTGTGACTGCTTTCAGAAATGCCATAGTAAAAATGACCTTCAATCCCCAGCCTGCCTAAACAAAAAGACTAAACTGCTTAAAAAAAATTAATATCAATTACATTGGTGAAATATTCTCTCCTCCCCTTGAAAACAATCTGTATATCAAACTAACATATTTTATTTAAAGTGAGTGCCCAGAAAAGGTGACTGCACAGATGTCTTTTTAAAAAATGAACACAAGGTATTGATCTGAACATAATGTGTGCTACTGTGGTAGACTTGCCCTACCCTCATGTAAAAGCTAAACAAGCTCAGTATAAACATCTAAAACTTCCTTCCTTAATTGGTAGTAAGTGACATGATCCAACTAGTCTTAAATAAACTTCAAGTCCAGGCTATTGAATCAAATTTAAAACAGTTTTGCATGCTGGGAGATATTCCAACCTCAACACGCCCTTGTAGCTAATGACTTTGAAAACCTGTGGCCAACTATGGGGCTACTCCTTGGAGTAAACTGTGTTCAAATATTAGGTAGTGCTACAGAGTGCCTGGAGTGTTGACTTATCAAGAACGTTTATGCTCTGGAGGACATTCCACTGCTGTGTAAAAACTTGACCAGTATCAGTGTATTTGAAGTTTAATAACTTTCCTCACATTTTTCAAAAGAGGAAGCTCTTTTACCACCTACTATTAAATATTTTTTTTTCTCTCCATTAGTTGCAGGGAACTGTTGAGGCATTAAGTGTTGATTACATAAAGTGGTGTAACTTGAGCCTTAGCTGGCCAGAGCATGTTGTTAATTCAGTGTTTGCTGATCACTTTACAGTAACAAATTTTGTCTTGGGCTCATTTGATTTAAGCTCAAATAAATTTGCTGGAAGATTGAGTGGAATGCTTTCAAACCAGACAGTTCTGAAATAATGTTTCTTTGACTAATCTTACAAGGAAAAAAAACCAACCTTCTGAATCTCATTAATACAGAATATGGTGAGGGGGGATGATGCAGTGGATACTTTTTGAGATCTCAATGAACAAATATTTGTGACTTCCAGTTTATAGCTGATTGTATAATTCACCTTCCCTACACAAAGGGCTTTATGTTTGGCACTACACCATGTAAGGAATACTCTTGGTTATTTTGTATTTCAAGGTGTTTATTAACATTCATAGAGCAAATTACAGTTTCCAAGCATGGGAGATGACCAGAGAGAAATAAGTAGTGTGGTTGCTCAGGGGGAAATCTGCATATGTGTAGTTGAAAGTTAACTCTTCCTTCAGTGCCATGGATAAATCTGCTCTCTTTGCAGTCTGCCCATAAAGCAGGGTAGTCAGAACAAATTATTTTAATCGCATATGGGCCTGAGTATCTTCTATAATGCTGCTGAATATGCACTTTAATACTTTTTAAAGTTGTCCATCAACATTTAAAGTAGGAAGGCCTCTTGAAAGTGCTTTTGCAACGCAAACCATGATTCTCTAACTGCAATCTAGTACTTCTCAGGTTCTCAAATGTGATGAAATAGGTTTGTCCTATCATGGCTGTTGTCAGAACAATCAGAGAATTGTAGCAAACACCCTGTTGGTGAACTTGAAAAGTAAGTCTCAAGTTCTGGCAACTGGCTTACTCATCATGTGTAACAGTTTGAACCGTGGCAGTTACATGGAAAACTTGAGCTACGAGAAGCCAATGGGAGCTGGAGCCCAGCACCAGAGCTGTGCATTCTTGGGAAGTGACACCCTATTTGTAACAACAAACTCCCTGTTACTGAGCTAACAAAACAGAAAGGAATGTGAGCACAGTTGAATAGAACTGTAGGAATACTGGTGTGGAAGATACACCCAGCTTTGTGCAAGAAGAGCCATTAATTTTTACAGCCTTTAAGATTTTATTTATGTGGGTATTACCTGCACTTTGTAGCTCTGCCTTTTGGAGGCTGAAATACAGAAACTTGTGGGCACAACTAGTATGGAACTTGCATTGAAGGCACTCCTGGAATTTCATGAGTCTTTTTTCTTTTCCTTAAATCCTCCTCTTCTATGGAGGTTAGAGAAGCTGATTTTTGCTTTCACAAAAAACTGTTGAGCTTGCCGTCCCATTTGTCCTGTGTTGCCCTACAATGGAACATTGTTTAAGACTCCAGCCTGAGACAGTTTAAAATGTGAAATGTGTATTTAATTGCTGTGCATCAGGACAGATAATGGCTGGCACAGTTCTCATGATAATTTATGTGCCACCAAACAAGTGCAGTTTATATGCTTCCCGTTAAAGGGCATCAGTTCAATCACACAATTTCTTGTCTCAGAGTGCCTTAAAACCTAGATCAAAGGAGTATTTAAGTACCCATTAGATGTGATCAAACTGAGCAATAATGATTTATAAATGCAGTATTAAAACCAAACCACAACCTATTTCAAATGTGGATGCTATAAGGAATCAATTTCTAGTGTGGGACATTTACTAAAACATCTGGTTTGTATGGAATATGATCCTAGTACTCAAATTTCCAGTGGATATAGGGAATGAAAAAGAATGTTGTTAGGTAGCTTAATTGGTTATCTCTTTCTATATTCTTCTGGATACAGATATACTGTGATAAATAGGCTGTTTATCAAGACAACTAGTTATAATATTCTTTTCTTCCTTGAGGAAGAGAAATTTACCTTTTGATTTAGAAGGTGTAACAGCAACTTTTTAAATTTTTAACAGCCACACATTTAATTTTTTTACTACCACTTGGCAACCACGTCAATCTTGTTTATTTTGTTAGAGGGTTAGTGCCAGTCAGGTGACTTTATCATATGCTTTAGGAATGTGTCAAAAAAACATACCAAGACGTGACAGTTCAAGACTTTCAAACACTTCTGACTACTTTAGGTTCTGGAAAAGCCTCTTCTTTTTCTTTTTTTTATTTTGCCATTACTTGTGTTTTTCTCCAAGGTACTGACTGGCCAGGTAGCGAGAAGGTATCTTAGTCTATGCTAAATAAAATTCAGATCTTTTTAATTGAAGCTATTACTAGTTAACACACCTACTGCAATGTATAGTAACATGATTTATTGGCTGTGCAGAAACTCCTTGAAAGAACTCGTGCCAGGCGAGAGAACCTGCAGAAGAAAATGGCGGAGAGGCCCAAGATGGGAGCAAGACCCACAATACAGACCAAGAGGGTCAGAGAACCTTTGTTAGAAACTGGTAACCAGGCTCCTCTTCCTGGTGAAGAAGGTATTTTGCAACAACTTCAATATAAATTGTCTTTTGATACAAGTCCCATCTTGTTTTCTCTTGCCCTTAGAAAAACCTTAGTGTTTATCTTAAAACTAGATGCGGTTACCTGATCACTAGGACTGAATATGGGTAATATTTAGCTTAACATGAGAGCAGATGCTCTAAGTCATTAGTAAGCTATTTAAAAATAATTGTGCTTGGCAGAATTTGGGAAGGGCAGTTTTGGGGGAGGTGTAGCAGGGTATTCATAAATCATAACTTTATTTGCATTGCAGTTTTGTACTGTTTCTGCAAAGCTTTGAGTGTCTGAATGCTAATTTGCTTGAATACTCTGACCTGTGCAGCAAAACCTGGTACGAAGCCATCGCCACCCAAGAGGCTCTGCCCTAGCAGTGTGGAGACTCAAGATTCCAGTTCAGAGAACATACAGCCAGTTCCTTCAAGGCCTACAAGCCATCGTTCTCCTGAGACAGCTTCAGAGCAGCAAGTTACTGCTTCAAACAGAGCTTCATTGGTGCAACCTCTTGAGAGAGGCAGACCTATCACTGGCTCAGAAGCTCCTGCAGCCCTTTCAGTCAAGACACGGATGCAGAAGCTGGCGGAGCAGCGGCGCTGCTGGGATAGTGAGGGTGTGTTTCCCTGCCTAAGCAGGATTGGTGGGGTTTAGTGTTTGCATTGCTTGCTAGCAGAAGATAATTTTCTGTGTGGATGCTAATATTTTCATTATACAAGTCTTAGACAGCACTGGGGATGGTCGAAAATAATGAAACCATTGACTACAGCTTATTTATACTTCGTTTTCCCTACTAGCATCATGCCTTGTTCATTACAGCATTGACATAAAACTGAATTCCTTGGTTAAAAATGTATTGGCTTTGCAATGAGCTTTAATTTAACTAGGTTAGTCTCAATACCTTCAGAGCTAATAGTTTGATTCTGATGACAAGAACATCTATCTGCTGCTAAATTCGATATACAGCAAAATGCAAAAGGTGCCAATATATCTCAATCTATTTTATTAGCAAAATAAATGTGTTTTTCTTTTTTTCCAGATCCTTCTGAATGTGTTCCTCTGTCTCCCCTCCAGTCAAAAGATCTGTGTGTTTCTCCACCTAAGCAGGCATGCAGTGCCCTGGCAAGTGATACCCCTATTGGGAGAAGAGGCCGTTTAGCTAACCTTGCTGCTACAATTGGTTCCTGGGAAGATGACCTAAGTCATCCATCTGCAAAGCAAAACAATGCACAAGAACAGCCTGGCACTACTTGTTTATCCAAATTGTCCACTACAAGTGGAGCATCTGCTAGAATCAATAGTAGCAGTGTAAAGCAGGAAGCTGCATCCTGTTCTCAAAGGCTTGTTGAGGCTTCTATTAATAAACCAGCAAACTCAAAGATAGCGGTGAGTGTCTGATCTACTTGCTGATTAAAAATTAATTTGAATATTGGGGGGGATGACAAACTTTAACTGGTAACTGTTTAATTGGCATGTAAAGATTTGGTGGGAGCAATCTTAATCTGTTTACAATTTTGGCTTTATTGTGATCATTTTTTTAATAGCAGACCTGAAGCAGCTTAGAATCCGTTTTATTGAGACTTAAAGATGCATGTGCTTATAAATCTTGTAAAAGATGATGTCAAAGTAATTGATTGCTGTTCTTTTAACCATCAGAAGGGGGATTCTTACAGAGATACTGAGATTCACTCTGTAGCTTCATAGAGTTGATTGACTTAAATTGTAAATATTCATGCTGTGTGAAAATTCTATCAGAATGCTGAAACCAGTAGTACCAGATACCTGTTGTTCAATTTATATCACTTATGAAATGACAGTATCTGCCATGTGCAGTCTGGTTTAGGGAAACATGGGAATAAAGTAGCTGCAAAAGCACCTGGAATAAAATGCTGAAACTATTTGAAATGCTGGTTTAAAAAAACCCTAAAAGCTTGTAACACTTGTTCTCAGCTTTTCTTGTTGTTGATGGAATAGGTGAGTTATGCAGAATGCTTTCATTTCTTTTCCTCCTGAGAGAATAAGAATATATGGTCTCATCTTAATGTTATTCCTTTTTCCCTTCAAAGGATTCAAACAATTCTTTAACACAATCCTCAAGAGTCACTGTTCCCTGTTCTAAAGAACCCGAAGTACGACAACAGCCAGCAGAGAATCCCTGCAGCCCTCAGAAACCTGAAAATCCTCCACAAACAGCCAAACCAACTTTGCCTCAACCAGTTCAGTCCAAAGAAGAGCCAGTCAAAGGAACACATGTACAACTCGAACCCAAGGGTAAACCCACAACACCAGGTAAGCTGGTTTTCAGCTTATCCTCATCCAGATGAGGCTTGTGTCCTTAAGTTCTTAACATATAGTCCAGAATTTATAGTAACATATCAGGTAATGCCTATTCCTGCTGTAACTTGAAGTCCTGAATAGCTCTGTAATAATTATAATAAATTGTACAGCTTCCATATTTTGCAAGACTCTTCTCTTGGGCACGGTTTTAGGAACTCTTGAGAGCAAAATCAACCTAATTTTTCTCTCTGTGTAAAAATACATCCTGCTAATATCAGTTAACTGAAACTATTCAAAGTTTCTTTCAAATTCTTGGCTACTTTGTGTATGCAATCAACATAAGGTCAAGAGCCTGCCTATTTTAGAAGAAATCAGTGCATCTATATGGCATTTAGCTTTAATTTTGCATAGTGTCTGTCTTTCCAGTGGTAGCATTGAAGTAAAACAGGTGATCAGCCCTAGTTTGAAATTAAACCACTTGTTGAATTGATTAAAAGCTTGAAATGATGACCAGTAAAGCAAGTGTGTGTCTAGATGTGCTGACAATGAAAGACAAGCCCGATCAAGTGGGGTGCATGCCAAATGATGTACCCACAATTATGTACTAGAATGCTTGTTTACATGGGGGATGCAAGTGAGGCTGATTGTAGAGGAAATATTGAAAAAGCAAACCAGTGTGAATAACTGGTGGATTACACATGGACTTGAGTAAAAGGAGGACATCTCTTTGCTCAGATTTGCTGCTTGGTCAGCTTCTGTGTTCTGTTAGTGTGGTGACTTGCGCTTCAGGCTTAGTTTGCACGAAGTATAACAGAGAAAAAGCTGCAAAGGACACAGCTTGACTGCTTCATTGAGAACTGTCAGCAGGATGCAAAAGTGCAGTGATTTCTTTCAGTGTTTTGGGGATTTTTTCAAGGCAGACCAATTGTTCTTGTAGGGGGATCAGGAATTAAGCCCTTCCTGGAACGCTTTGGGGAGCGGTGTCAGGAGCGCGCTGCCCGGAGCCCCGCTCCGAATACTCCCGGGTGCAGGACACCCATTGTCACTCCAAACACACGGACCATCCAGGAGAGGCTGCTCAAACAGAATGAAAACTCCTCTACTGCCAGTGTAGCACTTCAGCTGAAGCAGGTACCTTCATAGCTTACTTGTAAGCTTGAGGAGAACTCTTCCTATTCTGCCCCTGCTGTCACCTTTCCCCCATTCCCCTCTCTTTGCTTAGGAACGTGAACGAGAACTTGCATGTCTTCGTGGCCGCTTCGATAGGGGCAACCTGTGGAGTGCAGAGAAGAGTCAAAGTTCCAAGAGAAAACTTCCAGAAGCTAAAATGGTAACGTGTCATCAAAAGATGATAGTCTGTGATTGCTTTAACATGTTCTGAACACGGGGATAGATTTGCAAATCTAAATGAAAGATAGAAACCCATGCTTTGTGAATGCCCAGACTGCAAGACCACTTTTTGAGTGGTTTATACTGTTATTAACATATTAAATACTTTTTTCCTTCTGCAGAATCAATTTAAGGAGGCAAGGGATACTTCTTTGAGCTAATTGATTTATTTCTTTGATCATGTTAAGCGTGGGGTTTCTATATTCTATAACTTTAAGAACAAAGCTCCTCACACAAACACTCAATTTCATATTTAGTACTCTGGTAAAATTTATTACATAAATAGAATCCTCCTTAATATTGAATAGGCAACCTTTTTTTCCTTGAAGCTGTTAAAATGTGGGGTGTTTTTCTAGCAGTTTTTTTAGTCACTTTAAACATAACCTCCAGAATACACTATGCTTTTATTTTTGCCAGGAAAGCCAAACTCGGGCTAGTCCAAAACATCCTCCTAGTTCAGATGCCACCACTCTTGCACCAGCAGAAGACACCCCAGCAGGTGACAGGCCAGCAAAGTCTCCCAGTGTGGAGTCTTCAGGTAAGAGCTGTCACTGTTTGCTCCTGTCTAACACTGGACTGAAGCACTGCCCTTGATGTTCATGGGCAGATAAAGAGGCTGGGAGCACTGACGTATAGAACTGGACCTATTTGGTTACTGATTTGTCTAAATCTTTTCATATGATGACAATACTCTACGCTTGAGAGATTGGCAAGGCAAAGCTGCCTCTGTTTCTCAGTGGGTTTACCTACATTTCATACTTCCATGGATGTTTACTGTAGGGAGAGTGGATCAGAATGATCAGTTATAGTTAACAGTTAATCTGTGCTGTACCTGAGTACCCAAATTTCCCCAATAATCTAATGGGATAGAATTCTTCCCTTGTCAGTATCCCCTTGAGATATTAATTCTCACGGTAGGGGATGTGAAAAGAATTCCGAGATGCTCGTGATGCCCTTTCTGGTGCTTCCTGAGTGGAAGAGCCTCCAATTCTAGAAGAATAGGATGATATTTTGTTCTTGGGTTGGACTTGGATGCAGTGGGGTTTGTGTGGGGGTTTTTGTGTTGGTTTTGGGGGGCTTTTTGTTATTTGGTTTTTTATATTTTCCCTTTTTGCTCTTGAGTGGCTGCCCTCCACTATGGTTTCAGCATTGTTTCCTATCAGTTTTCTGATTGTAAGATAGAAGTCTAGCTGTACACTTTGCAGAGGGTATATGTTCTAATGCTTTCTGACAGCAAACTAACTGGGGGGCTTAATCTAGCAGGCTTTTTGTAAGTTGTCAGCTGTATTATCAAACTTCAAATTTCAGTAACGTAACTAAAAAAAAAAAATTCAGAGGCTAGATGTAATCTTTAGTGACTTTTTTTTCTAAACTATTTAGATGCTCCTAAAACTGAAGAGACTGATAAACCCAGTCCTCTGAAGAGCACTGAGCCAAGGAGCCCTGTAGAAGTGGTGTCTGTCTCAAAACTTGACCAGCTTGCTGAGAAATCAAAAGGTTTGTGTTAAGTGGATGTAATTAAAGTGTATATTAGCTCTCTGTTGCCACTTGTCCAGCTGACTGTTAATATCCTCCAAGTCTGAACAATGAATTCACCATACATCTCCTGACACTTGTGTGTTTAATAATGAAATTTATATAAATCAAATCAGGAAATTGATTTGGTTCTTTTGTCACTAACCCTTCTCTCTTGACATTCAAGTCTTCAAGGAATATTAAAATGCTGATATTAAAAGTTTATTGGGAAAGGAGAAAAAATGACTGCTCTGCTGTAGGTTTTGTAGTTAAGTTTCAGACCTGTTTGAACTAAAATATTGAAACTTGTCTAACACAAGTCCATCTTTTTTTATTCCCTCTCTGGATCAATTATGCACTATATGTGATCATAGTATATTAAGATAAGGATGGAAGCATTAGTTAGGGTTCCATATGCCTGGTTATAAAAAGGGCTTGTTAATCAAGTTTACTTGAAAAGCAGAAATAGTTGGCTTATCTGTAACATCTTTCTGAGGCTGGAGAGTGTAGTCTTGATGCTACTAATATTTTTAAAACATCCCCCTTCAGATGAAGTCTATGAAATTGAAATGAGTGTGGATGATGAGATGAATAGTTCAAAAGTGATCAATGAAATCTTTGAAGTTCTTCAAGAGGATGGTCCAGACATAGAAAAGCTGAAGAAAGAAATGAGCATGAGCCTGGAAGGTGAAAGTGATGAGGATGAGCAGGAAGAGTCACTGAATATTTCGTCAATGTCCCTGTTAACCCCTCTAGTGGAATCTGTTGGTCCAGAGGTGAGGGATCTGAGGTGGTGGGACAGGGCTTGTTTATTACCCAGATGTACATCTTGCTTGTGAACAGTGATATTTTCTTGTATTGTGATACCTGGGCAAAGAGAGAAGAAACAAATGACATTTTCTTAATGAAAACATAATAAGGTCAAGTTATTTTCCTCTGAAAGTAGCATAGCTTATTGGATGCTCTGCTAAACAAGTGGTTTAACTCCTGTTAAGCTAGGCTTGAGTATATACATACCCTGGACTTCCAGTGGTATATGTGTATTCAATAAAGTGGCTATTGATGGAAATGTGAAGAGAAGTAATTAAGTAACTCTACCAGTTTAGAACCTAATGGTGAAATCTAGGAAATATTTGTAAAATGTTTGATAAATAATATTAAGCAGTCTCCAAATTTAGTTTATGCTCAACAAGTAGAGGTGAGAGAAAACAGGTAATGATTAGCGTGGACAGATAGCTGTAGTATAACCTTTCCTTCTTCCTAGGCCTTTGTTTCTCCTTCCAAGTCCACTGGTGAAGGCAGCAGTACCAGTGATGTCAGTGTGAAGTCTGAAAAGTTCCAAAGGACTAAAGTCCCCAGGGCAGAATCTGGAGACAGTATTGGCTCCCTGTCAGAAGATCGCAACCTTCCGTACAGGTAATAAACCCAACACCCCCACCCTGATTCTGGAAGGGTGCAAATCAAGACACTGGCTTTAACTCTTCTAATGAAGCATCCTGCTCAAACTACAAACAAAGCTTTTTTTTGCAAGATCTCAACCCTTAGCAAAGATGATCTTTGTGTACTCTTTATGTTGCTTAAACTTAAAATGAGCTGATAGAATGCTTTTATTAGACTAGAGACAAGAAAGACGTTTTTGACACTGAGGGTGGTGAGACTCTGGCTCAGGTTGCCCAGAGAGGTGGCAGAAGCCTCATCCCTGGAAAAATTCCAATTGAAGTTGGACAGGGCTGAGCAACCTGCTCTAGTTGCAGATGTCCCTGCTCACTGCAGGGGGGTTGGACTAGATGAGCTTGAAAAGTTTGGGGTTGAAAAGGACATTCTATGATTTTTAAAATATTTTTTTAAAGTCATTTAGGCAAGTTTGGAAAACATCAGTAAGTCATACGAGTGTATGTATATTTAAAAAACCCCAAGTTTGGCACATCTGTGAAACATTTAATGGTGTTTCCTCTTTTTAAAAGTGTTGATGCCTATAGATCTCAGAGATTTAAAGAAACTGATCGTCCTTCAATCAAGCAAATCATTGTTCGCAAAGAAGATGTTGCTTCCAAACTAGAAATGAGAAAGAATAGCCCATCTGACCAAATCAACATCAAAAAGAAAATGCAGGTATTTAATATGCTTCTTCAAATCCTTCTTTTTCTAATTTACTATTTCCTCACTTAATTTCCCCTGTGACTGTCCAGGCCATTACCATACTGCTTGGAGCTGCAAAATTGGGTTATTTAGCATAAATATCTAACAGTGGCTGTTCAAATCATGCAGAATCATTCCCTAATGAATCTTAGGAGGATCTTGCTATGGAGTAAGTCTGGAGAGAACAAGCCATTGTTTTGAGAAGGAAATAGGGAATCTGTATCTTATCACTGCCTTTGAATTAGGCAAGATTCATAAGTACATACTTTCAGTAGGGAATATTTTGATCATTACCGGTGCTTTGCTCACCTGTGCTGCTGAATTTCTGGTTAACTGCTGCTCCCCTTTGTGAAGGGAGGACTAGACTGGATATGGAATGTACAAATACTGAAATCATTCACTCCCCACTGTATTAAATTACCTCTGAAGTAAAAAAAAAGTTGTGCTGCCATAATCTTCTGTGTAGGTAACTGTAAACTGCAAGATTTTTGTAGTTTACTATTTAAATAGTCTGATTTTTCTGCAGCACAGCCCCCAAAATACTGACCTCAAGACATATTTTTCTTGTTTGAATGTAACACTGCATCTCTTGCTAATTATTTTTACTACTGGTGTACTCTAGGAGCTGAATAATGAGATCAACATGCAGCAGACAGTGATTTATCAAGCCAGTCAAGCTCTGAACTGCTGTTTCGATGAGGAACATGGAAAAGGGTCACAAGAAGAAGCAGAAGCAGAGAGACTTCTTCTCCTTGCAAGTAGGTTTTTGGCCTCAAGTACAATTCTTTGTCATGAACACTTTGTGGAGAATCGATGAACTCTGGCAATGCATTTATTAGGCTACTTTGTAGCTGCTTTTTTTATAGTTTTTCCTCTGGATATTGTAGATATCATAGAATGTATTGGGTTGGAAGGGACCTCTGAAGGTCTGGAAATCTGGAAATTTTTCATCTGGAAATCAGGAGAGGATAATATCTGTTCTGTCTCGACCTCTTCTGTAGGCAAGAAGACATTTTTGATATCTTATCTCTAATATTCCCACTATTCTGGAAGATAATTAAAATTTCTGTTGCAATTTATGTAGTTAATGCAAAAAAAAAAAGTGTCCAGTACTACTTTTTCCTCTGTTACCACAACAATTTCTCTATGCAGCTGAGAAGAGAACTGCTTTATTGGAAGAACTGAATAGACTGAAGAGTGAGGGACCTCACAGCAAAAGAAATAAAGCTGCTTCTACATCTGCTGACTTTGCTCCATCCAGGGGATCTGTTTCCATTTCAGAAATGCGTCTCCCTCTGAAAGCAGACTTTGTGTGTGGTACAGTTCAAAAATCAGGTAAAACTAACAACTGGAAGCTTTGCCCTTTCTCTCTTCCTTCTGCTGTTATCCCTAGATATATTTCTGGTTCATCCTCCTTTTTTTTTGTCTCTGCATTGGTGTTTTTCCTAACTCTGGAAGCGATAAAAGTTTAGCAATTGCATTTAATTAATCTGCTTTGAGCTAAGTTTTCAATATTTTCCATGGTAGTTTTAGTTGCATCCTTTTTTGGCTTGTAAAGTTCAAGAAACTTACCAAGACTTTCCCAGACAGTCTTAAAGATTTCTGTGATCCTCTGTAATGTGCAGAGGAGGAAGTAGAAATTTGTATCTCAGGTTGTCTTCTCTTACTGCCTTGGAATTCTTTTGGTGGATGCAAGTCTAGTACTAAATAGCATTACATAAATCCTGACCTTGGTGGTGGTGTGAAATGCTCATTAAGCCTCTATTTTCAGTCCTGCTAACATCCCAAAATACTTAATTTACAGACTAGTCTTGTGTTATCTTCTCATGTTTAAGTTGAGACTTACCCTGGAACGTAGTGAGCTTCTGTCATGTGGTTGTTTAAAGAATCTACAAGCCCACAATGACCTGTGCTACTTTATATAATGCCACAGAATATGGTTGTGGTTGGACAGGTTCCTACTCACTAAAATGAGGACAAAAATCATTGTAATATTGGTTGCAAAATTTCTAATAAATCACTATGTGACCTTTCTTGTTTAACTGGTCTATAAAATGTAAAATGTAGGTTTATATCTTCAAATAAAACCACAGCCAAGAGTATAAATGTAAATATATGACCTAATCTAGTATCCCCACCCCACTTGTGACATGTAACAGTTCTTGTTGCACGAGATAATTTATCTCCGTTATGGGAAAACCTCTCTAATGACTACAGAAAAGTTTAATTTCTGTCAGTATCAGGACAAAGTCCTCAAACTTTTTGCTTGAGGGGCTTTAGATACTTGGCCCCCTTGCTGATAAACCCATCTGATATGTATTTACAGAAGCAGCAAATTACTACTATGTAATAATCCTACGGTCTGGAGCAGAGAACATTGTGGCAACTCCATTAGCAAGCACTGCCAGCTCCCTGAATGGAGATGCTCTTACTTTTACTACAACATTTACTATGTAAGTATAAAGAAATGGGTTTGGAGCCCCTTTCAACTCTGATGACAGAGCATACATAACGTTTAGAATCTTCCTGTAAGTGTGTTATATTCTGCAAATATACCTGGTGAGATCTTGTGGTATGGACATTTCCTGCTTCAAGAAATAGCTGGAAGCTCTCAAAAGAGCAATCTAGACTTATTCTACCATCCATCAGCTAATTTATCTCTTGCTTTT
>VYZX01016106.1:882-41679 GCA_013401335.1 Brachypteracias leptosomus | reverse complement strand
ACAACTAGTAGGATTCCTACAGTGCTTGTTTCTATTGAGATAAGTGCAGAGGGGAACATATACATACAAATTCTGGAAAGATGTAGCATGTCCCTTAAGAGATTTGAAAGTCAAGTTCCTGCTGCAGGGTACATGTGCTTTGTAGCATGACCTAGAGTGCTCTCTGTCCCCCTGAGACTTCTTAAAAGGCTTTATTATTTTTGTGAATATTTAAAATATGGCTGAAAGAAGAGATCCACTGAGGAGGAATGGGGAGCACCAAGATGCTGTCAATGTGCTGCTGCACTGCAAAGGGTGGAGTACTGAGTAGGGGATGCACACAGTAGTACAAATAAAGCCTTTTTGCAGCATTTTGGTGTGTGTTGTGTTACAACATGACTTTAACTTCTTTCTCCACAGCCATGGCCAGTCCAGGAGGTCCTAATGCTGTACGAACTACAAATTTCATCCTCGTTGGATCCCACAAGTTATCTCTGTCTTCTGTTGGAAGTGCCAAATTTGCACTGGACAAGGTAATGGGGAGTTATTGGTTACTAATCCAAAGGTAATTGCATAAATCTGAGTCTGGGTTTACTGTTTTCAGGTGAAATTACCATCCTAGAAAAGAAACGTAGGTTTACAGCTATATTATTTATACACATAAATAAGTTATGTATGGTTGTTACCCATATTTAATTGAGTATGACTGAAATACAACTGAGATACAACAGAAAAAGATGTTGTTATGCCAGATGTTCTTTTCTGTGGCTCAGTGGAAGGTGTGGTTGTGCAAAGCTAACAGACATTGGGTTATTGATTTGCTTTCACTGTCAAAAAAATTGATGTATATGGTTGACATCTCTGTATGTGGTCTTCATATTGTTCACTGCTCTTAGTCTTGCAGTTATCACTAAAGACATTAAGGATGCTTTCAGAAGTATTTGAATTTTTCTGCATTTCATTGACTTAAAAATTGTCATTTGAATATAGTTAGGAATATGAGTTTCCTTTCATATCCAAATTAAATTTGTAGAAGCAGACTATCTTAATACTTCTTGAAAGAGAGCTATTATTGAGTCATCTGCCATTAGTTCCTTGTCTAAACAGAATATGTTTATTGGCTCTTACCATTAGGAAATTAAAAAATGCATTCTTACATTAGTTGTAATCTCTAACCTTGTAATATCTTACACCTAAACCCTATTTTAATAGGTCTTTATGCCAGCAGCTATCCCAAGCTCACTTAAATTAATTCAAAAAAGCTACTACAGCTTATGGTAGTGCTGAATTCCAGCTTCATCCAAACAGCAGAATAAGAATAAATTTTCTCCTTGGCTAATTAAGTCTGGTTGTGATGATAGTTTTGCAATTATAGCCTGTGATGAGAGATGAGATAACAAGAATTGCATAAGATTAAAATCAAAATATCACAACAACCCAAACTTCCTTCTTAGAAGTTTGGGGGTTGTTTTTGTAGCTAGAAGCAGATTCCTGCACTGAAACAGTTTGTAGAATTTAATGTTTGAATTGTGCTGCTGTTACTGGGTGAACTTCAAAAGTACCAGCTTGAGTTCTTCAGCATAGATGTTCCTCTTCACCAGAGCTGTGTATAGAAATACTATCTTGTGTATGGCTTAGTTACTGGAAGCTTCTTGGAGTTATGGGAATCAGTTTATACAACATATTCAGCAATTTAGGCTTGAACTTTTGTTTACAGGACATTGGACTGAACTAGTAAACTGTAGCACAAGGTTCCAATAGAATTCCAGGGAAACCATCACTTGGTTAATTTTTTCCAGGTGCAAACTTCAACATTCTTATGAATAACTTTGAGTTATTCATAAGAATTCCACTTTTTGTCACATAACTGGATTTTTTGCTTAAATTACAGCCTCTGTAAAGCTTCAGGTTTGACTTGGCCTGTGGCTGTAGCAAACAGCTGCTTTTTAACTTGCTCCATGCCTTTCTCATATGGAACAATCTGCTGCCACAGTGGGTTTTTTGAGTTTAATTCCCCCCTTTTATACACACTGTTAAAATCCAGGGTGGAAAAGACCCAAATGTACTCATGCATAACTGTATCCTCTTTTTATCAGTATTAACTTTACACTAATTGCATTGAGCATGTTTCTTTTTTCCCTAGATAAATTTTGAAGGGGAGGAGAATGAACTGTTGGGCTATATGTTCCAGGACAAGGTTGCTATGATCCTTTTAGCTTATAGTTTAAAATAGGAAACTGCTTCCTAGTGCATGTTGCTCATGTCTTGTCTTTTTGCAGTATTTATTTACAATTCTTCTAAGAAAATGCTCACAAAGATTCACTAACTAAACATAAGATGTTAGGAGCCTTTAAGCCTTGCAGAATTCTACTCCCTGTCCTTCCCAATATAAGCATGCTGCTAGAACTCAATGTTTCTTTTTTTTTCAGGCTACCTGGGGTCTTTCTTTAGCTAGCATGTGTCTCTTGTCTTCCTAGATCACTAGAGGAGGGTTTTTCTTACTTCAAAACAAATCAATGTGTCTCTTTCTAAAGATTACCAGTCAGGAAACTGGAGCCAACTTCTTGATGAACTGCACAGAACATAGAATCAGCTGCTCTGCTGATAGAGGGCCAGGGAAAAATAGCTGGTGGCCTAAATGTTGGTTTAACTCAACTTGTTGCCACTGAAGAAAATTAAAACCACTCAGGAACTGAATATCTTGTTTCTTACTCTGTTGAGACCTTGTTCTGTCAAGCTGTACCAAGACCTTTTTTTTTTTTTAAGCAAAAAACAATTGTAAAGAACTGAAGTTTTGAAACATAAAAATGTGAGGTTCTTATTTGTACAGAAATGTGCAATCAAAATATTTTGCAGTTTGGGCTTTCGGAATTATATAAACTGATAGGTTTAAAATAATTAGTTGTTAATCTCTGAAAATAGCTTTTAGTTAACCATTAACTCCAATCCTTCAGAAGAAAGTGTTTTAGATAGCTTTGTTTTCCCTCAATATTAAGCAGGTAATAATTTTAATACCTTTAATCTCCTAGCTGTAATAAAAGCCTCTTAAAAAGAACAATTTTTTGCAAGTTCTTCAGAGCTTCTTGAGAGTATCCTCACAGATAATCTTCTATGACAGTAACTCAACCTCTTAGGGTAGATTTCTGAATTACCACATCAGGATGCAAGCTAGAAAAGTCATGGGCTTTTAATTTTCTCTTCACCTAGCTGGATACTCAACAGGTTGGGTTTTTTCCACCACCTCCACCCCACTCCCCTTTGAAAGGGATGTACTGTTGACTAGAACATAGTATTTTCCCATTATTCAGGAGAGTTTTGAGACCTGCTTTAGTAATTAGCACTTATGCAGAGTCATTACTATGTTCCATTTGTTATACAGCCTTTTTGCTTTCTGTCACCCAACTCTTCCTTAGTAAACTTAATAATCCACAAAGCACCTTCTGTCCTGACATAAATTAGAAAGGAACTCAAATCCTACAAACTTAGTGGGGAACTGGCCAAACCTCCTTGAGGCCCTCATTCAGAAATGGATTTTACTGTGGTTTGGTGGGGCACAAGCCAACATTCCCTGGTGTAGCATGTAGGGTTTTAGTTGTCTTTGCTGATAAAAATCCAGGGCTGAGGCAAATTATTTCTATTATGTGGAAACATTTTATTTTTTGCTTCTCAATCATGCAGACCTACTTGGTGCTGAACATTTTGCTGTGCTCCACTGTAGGGCCAAGTACCTGAGCAAGCCACGAATGCTGCATTAGTTGAGTTGGTCTAACAGACAAATTATTTGATCCCCTGCTGGTGCCTGTGTATGGTGTGTCTGGGAGGAAGCTGCAGCACATCAGCAATTCAAAGACAATCAATTTCTAAACAAAACATCTCTTTTGGTGTTCTGCAGGGTTCACTGAGGTACAGGTTTAACTACTGAGGGTTACACTTAACTACTGGCAAGATTTAATTCTGTTTGATGTTGATTCCATGGCTCTAAAAGCTACTTTATTATTGTGTAGGGGATTGGACTAGATGACCTTTGAAGGTCCCTCCAACCTTAAACATTCTGATTCTGTGATTGTACACACACCTATTCCCTGGCAAATAGATCTTTCTTTTTATTTGAGCAGCACCATCAACCATTCTACTTTTTTTTTCCTTTCTAGTAAGACAAAGCACCAATATTTCTGATGTTTTTTCCAAGATTCTTACACCATTACTTATTCAGATGAGCAACAAAATATGGTGTATAGAATGTCCTGCAGATCATCATTTCCTTGTTGGATTAGAAATTTGTGTTGTGTCTTCCCTGGTGGGGGGGAAAAAGGGATATGATTTCTTGACATCAGTGATGGGAGCACCCAATGTACTGGGATGCTGTATGGAGGGACTGGGGCAAATCCAAAGGCAGTTTTTGTGACATGCTTCTCCTCAAAACTCTTGAATATCAAATAAACATTTAATCAACCTCTGGTCCAGTAGTTAATCTACTTTTTTTTTCAGTAGTAGAAGCCAGGGCTTGGACCCTCTTTGGTTAGAAATGACTTAACACAAATTTCAACACCTTGAGTGCCAGTTGAGAACAACTATTTTCATTACTTTCCCACTTCTAGGGGTTTTTTTTATACAAATACTTCTCTAAGTAGGCACTTCTACATCAGAATCTGCCAAAAGTGCTCATGGCAGCCAAGTACCAATCCTGCTTAAGCCCACTTTGATATTTTCCAAACAGTTTAATGTCAAACTGAGGCAGAAGCTCAGAATGTGGACTGATGCCTTGTGGTGTTTTTAACCATGCTTAGAGTGCCTGTTTTTCTAGATAGAAACATGTTTATTCATAAGTCCTGAGCAAGCTAATAAATCTTGAAAGGCTTCTAAATGAACTTGAAATGATTATTGCTGTCTTGCTTGAGACTGACCACTTCTTTCTGGCTGAAGAATAAGGCAGCACTAACATCCTGGTGCTGGTGGCTTGCTTTAGCTGATGGAGTTGAGGGGTGTCAAAACAAAATGTCTTAATTGTTTTACTCTTTGCAGGTGCCCTTTTTGTCTCCATTGGAAGGACACATATATCTGAAGTTAAAATGCCAAGTGGACTCTTCTGTGGAGGAGAAAGGGTTCTTGGTAGGTATTCACCTCAAATTTCTTCCTTGGAAGTTACAGGTCCTATTAAATGTAGTCACTTTTTAACTTCACATGTATCTGTAGTGCTTGTGAGGCTTAAAACTGGCTTGATTATCTTTTTCCTCCTCCCTCTCTGAACCAGACCTCAAAAGTTTCCTAGTTTATCTTCTAAACATGCCCAGATTAAAGCTATTTTTTTAGAAGTTTATCTTTTTCTTCTGAACATTGTTCATTTGCCACTCTGAACTTTTCTTGCTATGATCTATGATGGAAGATGAGGCTCTAATTTCTCTGCCAGAAATTTTTACAGGATTTCTTGAATTTGTCTAGTTAAAACACTTTCCCTAGCAAAAGATGGGGTTTTGTTTGTTTTTTTTTCACTAAGTTCAGACTTTGACTTACAAGGAAGCATCAGTATTTTTTCAGGAACATCTTGAGCAGTTCTCTCTAAAACTGGGCTTAGAAAATGCAGCTGATGATAATAGATGGAGCTGCTGAGATTGTCCAGCAGATGGCAGTGAATGTGTTCTGAAAATGCAGCAAACTCCAACATTTGCTGTTGTTTTGGTGTTTTCAGAAATCAGAATTTCTTTAGACTATTTTCAAGCAGTTCTTGCTGTCTCCTTTCCCTTAATTGAAGTTGAACAGATTTCATTAGATGTAAACATTTCACAGGCTTATGGTATTTGCTATCCCTTGTTTTTATGTAATAATTAAGAAAGTCCTTGTTAATCTTGTGTAGTAGAAGTAAAAACCTGAAGAATAGTGCACATGCATATAAAATTTTCTTCAGAATAAGGGTTTGGAAACTCCCTCAGCATTAAAAATTACCTGAATTGTGAAGAGTGAAAAACACAACACAGAAAATAATTGGAAAAAAGTTCTGTCCAAGTTCAAGAGAGATCAGGAACAGTTGGATACTAAACTTTCTATTCCAGTACTAAGGAAATGGGGCTTGAAATTGGAATAATTCTGCATCCACTAGAATAACTGCCAACACAAACACCTAAAAATCAATTTCTAATTTCTTTTAAACTGACTGGACTCTAGGGTGTAGAATAGCCAAACATTTTGTAACCCTGAATAAGTAAAAGATGACTTTAATCATAATAAATTAGGTGATACTAATACAAGTTCTGTGAGCCATTCATCCTGTATCTGCTATAAGTAATCCTTCCTTATTTTAAAATAATGGCAGGGTTGACTAATTTGAAATAGTGATAGGTGCATCTTGAGCAAATGGCTGCAAACTTGAGATTGATAATTTAAGCCCATTTTCTGTGCTATCTGGAAAATACATGTTCTAATAGAAGCCTCTCACAATATCTGGGGTTTTTTCCTTCTCTTTCATTTACTCCTATGAAGGCTTGTACTTGCAGAACCATTCTGATAGAGAAATAGCTGACTACAGACCAAGCTCAAGCTCTAATATTGCCCCATTTTTTTTGATTTTATTTTTTTTCAGACTATGTTTGAAGATGTTAGTGGATTTGGAGCATGGCACAGGCGCTGGTGTGTGCTGTCTGGAAACTGCATATCTTACTGGACCTACCCAGATGATGAGAAAAGAAAGGTAATCCTGTTTTATAAAGCTCAAGTCTAAAGTGCTCTAGTACCCTATGTGACTAGCTGCTCATTTTTAATGAGAGGAACATTTTGGTTTAGAACAGTTAAGTATATTCAGAGCATGAGATTCAAGCTCATAAAGTTTCCTTGGGGAATGGAGGGGACTTGTCTTCATAAATCTGACCTAAATCAGGGCAAACTTAAACTGAGCACTTCATCTAGTGGGAAAGGGGAAAAGGGGAGGAAGATCCATGTTTAATTTCCCCTTTTAGTCTTAAGGCTCTCCATTGCACTTGTCAAATGATTACTTGTTGAGGTCCATCAGACTTGTACAGCTTAATAGGCAACTAGATGAAGGCAGCTTGAAGTTTTAGACAATCCTTCTCTACTGCAGGAGCACAGCTGGAATTATGGGATATGTTATTTGCAGTCATGGTTTTCTCACAGCTCCACATTCTGGCTGAAACTGCTGCTTTTGAAATGGTTCTCAAGGAAACCCAAGTGTCTGCCTGGCCGATGAGACAAATTGGAGGTTTACCTGTCACTGAGGTGAACCTTCTTGTCTCCTTAGCCTGTTCTTGCAGGCTCTGCTGAAATATTCCCAGGTCCTTTTCAAGCCTGCTTTCAGGAGTTTTTCTGACTCACTTAAGCAGTTTACCATTAAACACTTGCTTGTTTGTTGGCAGAACACTTTCTTTCCCAAACTCTGTGACAAACTCTGGTCCTTTTGGGTCTTCCATGCCAATCCAGATGCCCGAGTTTAGTTTCTTCCCTGCTAACAGAGGAAGACCATATGTTGATAGTTGACATTGCCAAAATATATCAATGTACTTTCTTTCCCTGCCAGGAGACAGGGAAAAATCTATGCCTACTGTACTAAAAGATAGGCAAAAAAAGGGCTTAAGCAAGAAGAAGGTTCCTAGTCTGCTTTTATCTGCAAGAAAAAAAGCTTTGGTTGGTTTTCCAGATTCTGTTCTTGAAAATCTTCATTTGTTTCACTATCATAGGGTCATTCTTTGGGTCTACTATCATCTACAGCAATATTAAACTCTGTCCTTATTAAATGCCTCCCTTACCCCTGCTCTATCTCTACCATCATGCAGAGGTAGATGTAGCTCAGAAATATCAATATTGGGCAATGATTGCTTTGAATGATGGAATGTTGGGGGTTTTAAATAAATTTCCCAAGGCTGTACATATATCCCCAACATGCTGCCAGCTTCTTAATATTCCTTGAAATGGAGCTGCCCTTTTTCCTGTAACTTTGGTTGGTTTATCTATGGAATAGCATAAATAGCAAACTCTTCTCCAAGCCAAGGGCAGCTTGTTCTGTAGGTGTGAAGAATCAGAGCTGAGGTCAGGAACCAGCTTTAGGCACACAGCTGAGACTCTTATCTATGGTCAGCAGAAAGGGAGGACTGCCTTGGAATGTGAAATGCTCTTTGAAGGCCTCCAGCTGTTGACTACAGAGGGAGCTAAAGCAGCTGGACTCACACTTAGGTGCCTTAGTTGCATGTTTGAAGGTGAATCCATGTGCTTAGAGGCTTGGACAAGAATGATGCAAGCATCCCTCAAGTGCTCAACTTCTGTAGGCTTAGACAGGGTTTACTCTCTGTTTGGAATTTATTATGGAGGTCTCTTGAATTTGAGAGTTAAAGCTTTGTGGGGTGAAGAATAGGTGCATAGATCTTTCTAGACCCCAAACCTTGGATTTTTTTTGGCTGTATTGAACATGTCTTCTATGTTATCTTGCATCAGCTACAGCTCTTCAACACAAAGTTGGATCTCTCTTTTTAGACAGAGTAATTGGGAGGGCTTCACTTAATAGAGCAACCAACTTTGAAAGCACATGTTGTTCAGAGATACTCTTGATTGCCATAGTCTTGCCTGATGAACTGACTTCCCTTCCAGCACCCTTTGGGCCGGATAAACTTGGCCAACTGCACCAACCACCAGATTGAACCTGCCAACAGGGAGTTCTGTGCCCGCCCCAACACCTTTGAGCTCATCACTGTCCGACCCCAGCGGGAGGATGACAGAGAGACTCTCGTCAGCCAGTGCAGGGACACGCTCTGCGTCACAAAGTGAGGGGATTAAGGGCTGGGGGGGGGGGTCACAGGATGTTTGTGGGAGGACTGGTTTGCCCTAAGTGAGAGTTTCAGTAACATGGGAGCTTTACACAATGCTAAAGCTCATTTAAATGACTTTGGGATGACTTCTGAACTGTTTGGTCCTATTTTGTCTTGTCCCATCTCAGTCTTTTGAGGACAAACAACTTATTCAGAAGTGGAAATACCAGGTGGCAGGATTGTGGAATATTTAGGTTTATTTTTTCTCCCTTGCTGTTTAGTCTTACATGGATGATCAGCCTGATGTTTTTCAGAAGAGTATCTAATCCATTGGGTTCTTTGCCTTTTCAGGAACTGGCTGTCTGCTGATACTAAAGAAGAACGTAACCTTTGGATGCAAAAGCTCAACCAAGTCCTCGTTGACCTTCGCATGTGGCAGCCTGATGCCTGCTACAAACCTATTGGAAAGCTTTAAACTCCAGAAGGGAAATACAAAGAAAATATGTGTGCAAAAACCCACGAGCTAGGCAAAAAAAAAGAACTTAAATTGTGGGAAGTTCTCTGGGTTGCTTGTGCTTTAAATTTGAGAGAGTATTTAACAATACACAGGACTGTGTTATGCAGTATTTTTATTTCACTTTAAGAATTTTAAAACTCCTCCTAACTTTTGGGTACTGTAGGAAGCAATTAGCTGTTTCTAAATGTGCTAAATATTTATGTAACTCCTTGTTTGGAAGTCTTTTTTTAGCTAAGTTACATTCTCTTCTTTAAACAACTAAATTATTACAGGAGATCACACTTCTGGGCAGGAAAGGAGAGGTGGGGGGCAAGCTAGTGTAAAAACAAGCTTTCTAGATAACTCAGCTCCCTGAAAGGGAACCATAGCTCAGAGTTCTGTAACAAGGATGGTGCTGAAGCACAAGATTTAATATCAGAGGGTTTGTCAGGTTATTTTTGTCAGGATCAGGCATAGAAATTACCAGTAAATTTTTTTTTCCTACAGTATAGATATTTCTTGCTTGCACAGAGTCCTCGTGGTCAGAACAAAAGCCATGCACAATATGTTCATACTCCCTTTGCAATTCCTCATACAAACTGGTATGGTTAAGTGCATGGCATGTGTACTACGTGGTTTACAGGTATGGAATTATGTATGCAGTATCTTGCACTTTGATAGATATGAATGGTCTCAGATATTTTTGTTAGGATTGCTATATATATATATATATATATATAAAATTAGATTTAGGGTTGTATACATCAGTATTTCCTGGGGTTCATGGTTTGTACCAGCTAAGAATTCTCCTTTTGAGAAGCAGGACTAGGTTGTAAAAGTACTTTTCTTTTTTTTTAAGAAGACACTACAAAGCTGCTATGTACCAACTAATGCTCCACTGGCCAAAACTATGGGTCTTCCTCCCCCCATAGACATGTCCATAAACACAGATAAAACCAGTACTTCAGATCCATCTTTAAAATGGCAAAACTCTTCAGTTCAAACTTGCTCTTTTCACAGATAGTATCTCATTACATCACTGCTGCAAGAGCAGAACACTTCACATTGTTATATATTCACACTCGAAACACTAAATTCTGGTGCCTCATCCTGTTTTCATCCTGCTGCTTTTGTACTTGCTTTGAAATCTGGTTTTCTTTTTCCTGCTCTCTTTGTTTTTAAGTATTTCCAAACTATGTATTAAGATTTATTTTATTCATTTAAAATTAAAGAATAAAACACTTTCTGCTTTTTTCATAATGTCATTTGGGATACTGGTTTGTAGGCTGAAGAGAAGCTGGACTCCACACAGGTTTTGGGAAGGATTCTAGTGTGTGTATCCCAAAATACCACTGGATTTGGGAAGATCATGTGGTGCCTCAGGGGCAGCTAGCACCAAATTTTGTAGCTGGAGGCCAGATTGTCCATGTTACCATGAACTTGGAACATGAATGTAGAAGCTGTTCGAGACCAGCAGTTCATCAGTATGAAGAGGAGAGGTGGTTCTTTTGTGATAGAGACAGGGCAGAAGAGTAGCAAAACAGGGATAGGGGAAGAGTTGGAAAGGACCTTAAAAGATCATCCAGTTTCAACTCCCTTGCCATGGGCAGGGACACCTCCCACTAGACCAGGTTACTTGAGGCCCCATCCAACTTGGTTTTGGTGATGGAGCATCCACAACTTTTCTGGGCAACCTGTTCCAGTGTCTCAACCCTCGTAGTGAAGAACTTCTTCCTCACATCTAATCTAAATCTCTTTTTCCAGTGTGACCCATCACCCCTTTTCCTGTCACTATAAGCCCTTGGAAAAAGTCCACCCCCAGCTTTTTTGTAGGACCCATTCAGATACTGGAAGGCCACAAGGAGATGCCCCCAGAGCCTTCTCTTCTTCAGGCTGAACAAGCCCAACTCTCCCAGCTTGGCCTCCCAGCAGAGGGGTTCCAGCCCTCCCATCATTGCTGGGGCCTCCTCTGGCCCTGCTCCACTAGATCCATGTCTCTGCTGTGCTGAGGACTCCAGAGCTGGCCCCAGCACTGCAGGGGGGTCTCCTCAGAGGGGAGCAGAGGGGCAGGATCCCCTCCCTGCCCTGCTGCCCTCACTGCTGGGGATGCAGCCCAGGAGGACATTCTATGAAGAGCAAATTTCATCTGTGGATACAGGGTAGGCTGTCTACTTAAGCTCATGAAGGACAGGTATAAAGCATCCCAGGTGATGTCAGTTCAAAAAGCTGGCCTGGGGGGTGAGTTCTAGGCACAGGCCATCAGTGGTGATGATCTGTGGTGCTGGTTTAGCACCCAGCCTGCATTCCACCTTCACTGACCTGTGCTGCTGTGTCCTCCTCCTCTGTTCTGCTCTTTTAAGGGTGAGCTGTGGAAAGTTTTTCAGTGTCTTGAAATTAGCCAGTGACATAATCCCTCTGATATTCACGTGCTCTAACTCTCCCCTAGAAAAGACCCTTCCTTCTAGAAATCTGTGCTGTATAAAGTTTGAATTTCATGGAACTCTACTTGGCTTTCCAAGAGAAACTTCTTTCTGGTTTATTTCTCTCTTTTCCATGCGTTTATCACCCTCAGGCTGGAGCAAGTTGCTCAGGGAAGTTGTGGATGCTCCATCTCTGGATGTGTTCAAGACCAGGTTGGATGGGGCTTTGAGCAACCTGCTCTAGTGGGAGGTGTCCCTGGCAATGGCAAGGGGGTGGAACTAGATGATCTTTGAGGTCCCTTCCAACCCAAACCATTCTATATATAAGTTTAATGGGACAGACAAGGATTCATAGTTGGTTACTGCTTTTTGAGAAGCATTTCTTTAAATACAGGATGTTTATTCTTAGTGTGGAACTGGTAAGTGATTAATGGTTGGGGGTGTGCAGATCTTCAGTTGGTTTTTGTGTTCTTTGGAATAGTGGAGAGATGTGGTGGTTGTAAACTCTGATGGCTTAACAGGCCCCAAATTCATCTTTATTTGCAAATAGTTTGTGATAGTAACAAATCAGGTTCCTGTGCACAGCCTGATTCTGAGCTGCAGAACTCACCTTTGAGGCACGAGGACATATCATTGGGGTCATGCTTCTCCAGCCAGTGGCAAGTCCACTTTGTGAAGTCCCCCAGAGACCCCATATTGAGCATGGAGCAATAATACTGACAAATCAGAGAGCTTTGCTCTGGCTTTCAGATAGTCTTTGAGAAGATGCTCTTCTGATTTTATAAGAAAGCCTATTTCCCGTTGTTCAGAAATTCAAGATGTTCACTAATAAGGAAGTCTATAAATGGAAAACGCTTTGCTCTGGGCAATGAAGCTTATTTTAGCTGAGCAAATTTCAGTTTTACTAGCTTGTAAACCTCCTAATTGGCATTATTAAATCCCAACCTCAAATGAAATACAATAATTTGCAGTGGAAATTTGGCTCACAAACACATACTGTTCCCTTCCCCCTTTTAATTGCTACATTTCCGTGTTTTGGCGTAGAGGAAATTATCTGATATTCTGTAATTAGTGTCTGTGCTGTACTTGGTCTATAGTAAAACCACGTGGACCCACTTGTTCCTGTTCTTGTGTTGTTCTTAATGAAAGAGGGGAAGCCTGAATACATAGTAATAATTAAAAAAGAAGGTCTTCTACCTGGTCAGTGTTCATTGAGGGTTATGCTGCTTGGTGGAGATGATTTCTATAGGAAGCAGGTAGATTTCCTTCTAATGCTCCACAGTCTTCCTCAGATGTGCCTCTGTGGGGTTGTTTCTTGGGAGACTGGATGTTTTGGTGACACCTAAATGCTTTGACTGGATTGGGGGCTTCATTAGTAAGTAGCATGCAATTAATGAATGTATTCCCTCTTGGATTCCTAAAGTAGGTGGCTTGAATATTTACTTAAATGTTAGTAGTTATCCCAAAGGAATTTCTGTCTTAATAACAGATGCAGCCTTTGCTGTAGTCTAGAAAAAGGAAGAGGATCTAGGATAGCAATAATACCTGCTTTAATCAAAATACCTTGTTTTGCTGAAATCCCTGGATAAGCTGGTGAAAAACTCCAAGTAATTCCAAACCTACAAGTCCATGTATGAAGTCAAGCAGGTAAGGGCTGCCCAGTATCTCCAGCAAGTCTCCTATAGAAGACACAGGACTTGGGCATATCCAGTTTGTCAGGAAGCAAAAGAGCAAAGATGTGTTAAAGGCTGAAAAAACAACTTGTTTGAGGTACCTGAAGGGTTGTCGAGTTCCCATCTTGTTACTAGGGGGGAAGAGAACCTGTGCTTGGTCAGCCTCCCCTAACGCTGCCAGACTGATTAAATTTGAGTGCCTTGTTATTCCTGACATGTTTTAATATGCAAATAGCAGCTAAATAATGTATTGACAACCAGAGCAGTTACATACCTGCAATTTATAGCAACAAAATGAGTTTGGGGGTTCCCCCCATCCCCTTTTGGGATCAGATGAACCGAAAAGCCCAGAAATAATGTTCTGCAGGTGGGGAAACAACGAGATAGGGCTAAGGGTGTGCTATATATAGGGAAAAAAATACGAAGATTTGGAAACCAGTACAATAAATGGTCTAGCTGGCAGCTATCCATTGATTTTTATTTCTGCAGCTCCACAGGAAAAGCATAGTCTACTTGTGCAGGTGAGATACAGACAGAAAAGAATACTCTTGTGTTACGTCCACTGCTACTGGCTCTGACAACTTGCCCTCCCCCTTTTTTTCTGTGTGTCTCTAATTGTCTTGTTTGATGGAATGCACTGGGAAGCATCACCATAAACCACACCCAGGGCTCCAGCACTTTGGAAGTCAGTGTCCTCCTTGATCTTTGAATATAGCTTCGATCTGCTCGTTGAATGGATTCTCCTTCCCAAGCACCTGAGGCCATTCATCCAGCACCTTCTGCCAGGTAATGCCTGTTCCAAGGGCTGCAGCAATCTGCAAACAGCACAAATACTGTCAAATTCCTGTGTCTCTATGAATGTCATTGTTTCATAGAATCATAGAATGGTTTGGGTTGAAGGGATCTTTCAAGGCCATCTAGTCCAACCCCCTGCAGTAAGCAGGGACATCTGCACCTACAGCAGGTTGCTCAGAGCCCCATCCAACCCCCCCTGGAATGGTTCCAGGGATGGGGCTTCTACCACCTCTCTGGGCAACCTGGGCCAGGGTCTCACCACCCTCAGTGTAAACCACTGCCTGATGCCTACAGTGTCTGGTCCATAAACTTCTATGTGAAATTATGCATCAAAGAGACCTTACATCTTGCTGTACTGCCAGGGTGGAAAGCATCAAGGGTAGCAGAAGGGGGAGGAGAGAACAGCCTGATTCTCCTTTAACCTTCTGACCTACAATTATATTTTACTCTTCACTTTCAACCCTAAAACTCACTCTGACATTGCTTGTAATTGAGGTTTAAATAGGGATAATGAAGCCTTTTTTTTTTTTTTTAAGGTCCAAGATGTGTTTATGGAATCAAACTATTCAAATAAGGTTGTTTTGGAGTTTGGGAACAGATTGGAGCCTTTGGGGAATTTTTATGCAATTCTTAAATCCCGTTTAAAGGCTTTTGAAAGAAGCTGTAATGATGGCCCAGGAGACACAGAGTTTCTTTCATTCAGAGCTTATGGACAGAGAGACATATTTGTGGGGTGGAAGCTCTTAGAATCTGGTCACTCGAGATCTCATTAAGCTAATGGAGTAATTGGGGCAGGGGAGAGGGTTAGAGGAGGTTGTACAATAGGGTGTTTTCTCCTGGCCATAATGTGACCAAACGTGGCTATTCTGGGACAACCTATGGTTGCCAGAGGGCTGAGACCTGTCTCTATCAGAATGGTCCATTCTGGCATAGTCTCCAAACCACCTTCATGGGGAGTTTTGACTCTTTTTTTCACAATTTTGATTTGGCAGTGCTGGGTTAATGGTTGGACTCGATGATCTTAAAGGTCTTTTCCAACCAAAATGATTCCAAGTCCCTCAGCCTTCCATATGTTTGGGGGTTTTTTAGCAGTGTTGGTTGGTTTAAAAAACCCTACAATCTTTGCATGGTGCACCCTCAGCAAAAGGATCACTGGAGGTATGTTCTTCAGTCCAGACTACTGCTGACTGCAATTTAAGGGTATATGTGCTTAGACTGTCCTAAATTATGTAGGTCCTGCTCAGACACCCTTTCATGTGGTCCTGATGATTTTGATCATTTACTCTGGGTGGTCAGTGTGGCACAGAGAAGGGTTCATGATTCTAGAAATCACTTTTCTTAAAGGTCTTTTTTTAAAATCCCAAATCTCTTGTGCTTTGAGACCTGCTACAATTACTTTTTTTACAATTTTTTTAAGATGATAGTCCCTAAGTGATTTTTTTTTTTTTTTAAAGGACATATTACCCATTCCTTTTAGAGCTCTGGGTGACAGCAACTGGGAGGTGACTGTTATTTCAGCAGTTACAAGTCATAGAATCATTTTGGTTGGGAAAGACCTTTAAGATCATTGTTAACCCAGCACTCCTCACCAGACTTGTGCTCTAGACCCTTCCCCAGCTTCGCTGCCCTTCTCTGGACACACTCCAGCCCCTCAGTGCCCTTCTTGTAGTGAGGGGCTCAAAGCTGAACCCAGGATTTGAGGTATGGCCTCCTCAGTGCTGAGGTCAGGGGGACAATCCCTGCCCGAGCCCTGCTGGCCACACCATTTCTGATAGAAACCAGGATATAAACCAGCTCTGCTGATCTCTCTTCTCCTTCTGCATCACACTGGCAATGGGTGTGCTTCTCAGCAAAGTGTAAATACCCAGCACATCTCATATGCATCACTTCAGCTTCTTCTCTTTTTTTTTCTGTGTGGAATGTGCTTTGCTATGACTTAAGGAAAAGAAAGAAAAGGAAGAAGCAGCTAATCATGCTCAAGCTGTGCTTTCCTGCCTGTACACAATCATTAAGACTCTTCCAAGCGTCTCAGGTTCAAGTTTGTGGTGCTCAGAGCTGCTGCATTTTCTCTGGGAACTTCATAAAAGCAAAGAGATGAAGCTGTTTATGCAGGATCCTGCTGAAATGCAACAGCCCTGTCAGCCAAACAAAGCAATCAGCTGTTGTAGAGAGAAGGGGTGTCCTTGGAGCCATCTGGCATTCGCAGGGATTTGCAGGGAATTTGTAAGAAGGAAGAGAAGAGACACTGAAGAAAATCCCTGGGGTCCCTCTATAGTCAATGGGAAGAGAAAGTCAGGTTTCTTCCAAGGGCAGGTGAGCTGGACTTTGGGGAATGGTGTCTCAAAGACAGCTCTAGAGGGAACTTGGGAGGACTGAGGGATGCACTTTGCTTTTAGGTGCCAAAAGTCAATTTGGGTTGAATTTCCTCCACCTCCAGCCTGAGTTGAGTGTTTTGGAAGACACCTCATGGAGCCCAGTTTTAGCTTTGAAACTCAAGAGGTTATGCCAAGAATGAAGGTTTTGTTTGCAGCCTTCTGATGTTCAACTTAAAAACATGCAGGAACCCCCTTTCCCCACCAAGAAAGTTGCAGAAAGGGAATGTGGCTCTGAAAAAGCTGGTTTAGTTTTCTAATCCATATATCTCTTTCTCCCTTATTCCCTTTTTCTTCCCCTTTGGGACAGGAGAGGGGTTTATAGAGAGCATCTGCCATTCATCTAGTGACCAGCCCAGCACTAACCCTTGTCAGAAGGACACTGCAGTTCTTGTGGAGAAACTTTGGACTTTGGGATACACCTGAAGGCAAGAGCTAAAATGTTTATGCTTTCTTTGGGGTGGTGCTCAGTTAAAAAAATTGTCAATATTTGTTAAGTGCTTTGAGATCTCCAGAGAGAAAGTTCAGTAGAAATGCTCAGGCTGGGTCTTCTGTGTTGTACGTGAGGCATGGGGAATAGCTGCAGAGATTGAAGTCAGAGCCTTCATTCACTTGATGAGCTGCATGGCATGAGTCTTCCCCTGCTAGGCAGCTCTATGTGGCTTTCTATATGAAAGCCATGCCTGGCCAGAGGCATCCACATTGGTAGGAAGTAGACCTTTAGATAAAACTAGTATGAGGAGTGAATTGTTTATCATTTTTCTCAAGCTTACTCTTAAATATCACTCTCTGCTCACACTTCCCCTTCTTTTTTTATGAAGAGAGCCCCTCTTTTGGAGCAGAGTGCTACATCTCAGTCCAAATGGTGGTATGTTGATAACAGACTTCTAGCAGGAAAAGAAAAATGGATTTAAAGCGGTGGATGTTTGGATAAGGCTAATTAATAAACCCTGGAAGGACAATAACTCACTTGAAGTGAGGCATATCTACAGCTGGCACCTTGGCTGTAGGGGAAAATGTACCTCTAGAAGCATTAACGTCATCCTGACAGCAGGAGGGGAGATCAGAACCACTGCAGGAGGCTAGGTCCAGAGGGAGGGAAATATGGCAGCACTTGGCCAGATCCTCCAGCTCAACACTCCGGGGGCTGTGTGTAGGTTTGCAGCTGCCCTTCATGCCCTTTTGTTATTTTCTTTCGATTGAGGCAGGATTCCTCTAAGATAAATACATTCCACCTCCAACTCTGTGCCACCTTCCAGCTGCTGGGGGGACGTGGGGTGTGGGTAAGAGCCTGGACAAAAGGCTGTGACCCAGCAAGCTTGGCTCCCACAGTGGCCTGTGGCTGGGGGTTATGAGAAGCCTCAGGGTAAGGCATGAAAATAGCACAAAGACCTTTTCTTCTTCAGCTTCTTGGTACTGCAGAGTTCTCCCAGATGGCAGGGTCAGGAACGGGGTTCATTTCATCACTGTTTTCACTCTCATTTCATTTGCCAAATTTTCCTCTAATTGCTTCCTTGCAAAAGGCCTGCAGCAAAAAAAATCCAGACACGTTTTCTCCACGTCCCCAGGCTGTGAGCTCATACTTCCATGCAGCTATCTCTTGGCACCATGGTGGCAGCCAGGAACTTCTGCTATGAAGGAGCCTCCCTTTGAACAGGAGGCTCTTTCGCCTTGGCATGGCTAAGGAGGCCACACTATTGCTCCAGTGTGACCAGCATGGGTGTAAAAGATGACAACTAAAACATGTATTTTGCCTTTGGACTTCCCTGTGCAGGTCTCCCCTGGCTGAACTGACAGAACAGTCAACGTGGAAGCTGCTGAAAGGTTGGAATCCACCAATGCTTGTAACACACGCCTGTTGAAGCACTTCTCCATGGACTGCCCTTTCCCAGGGTGCAAGACAGCATCACACCAGGTGATGTGGTGATGGGGTGTGGGAGTGGATATATGCAGGGGTTTAGCTCTCATCATAAAACTGGGCCATAAATTTCCCCCGTGCTTTTGAGCAGGAGGAGCTGCCAAGTGGTAGCTGGCGTGTGTGGTGGGGTTCTCTTGCATGGTTCAGTTGTGCCAAGGTGGTAGAGAGCACACAACCACAAGTGTGGAGGAAGGCAATGGTGCCCTAGGCAACAGATTTCTCCAAGTGATCTGGCCATGGCACAGAGCTGGTACCATGCACCACAAAACATCACTGAGGACCATCAGTGCGCTTCATTCTGCACTTCCTACTGGAGCAGGTCCAGAGGTCCACAAAAATGATGGGAGGGCTGGAACCCCTCTGCTGGGAGGCCAGGCTGAGAGAGTTGGGCTTGTTCAGCCTGGAGAAGAGAAGGCTTCAGGGAGACCTTCTAGTGACCTTTCAGTACTTAAAGGGGCCTGTCAGAAAGATAGGGACCATCTTTTTAGCAGGGCCTGTTGGGACAGGACAAAGGATGATGGTTTTAGACTAAAAAGCAGGTACATTTAGACTAGAGAGAAGGAAGAAATTGTTGATGCTGAGGCTGGTGAGATGTTGGTCCAGGTTGCTCAGAGAGGTGGTTGATGCCCCATCCCTGGAACCATTCCAGGTGAGGTTGGCCAGGGCTCTGAGCAACCTGCTCTAGTTGCAGATGTCCCTGCTCCCTGCAGGAGGGGTTGGACAAGATGACCTTTCAAGGTCCCTCCTAACTCAGAGCATTCTATGAGTTAGGGCTGAAATAGTGACGTTTGCTCTGGGGCTAAAGCCATCACCTCTTTTAAAAGATAAATCCCCCAAACCTCCATCCCTGTGGTGTGCCAACCAGCTTCTGGCATCCCACCTGCCCCCATCCATCCATCCTGGGGCTGGGTTTTTACCTGGCTGGGGTGGAAACCATCCACAGGCTCAATCAGCTGCCAGAGCTCACCTCCCATCTCCTTCCACTTCTCGGCCGCTGTGAACAACAACGTAAGCAGAGGGGTTATCACTGGGGAGCCTGCCCCGAGATGCACCCTCTTCTTCCTCAAAGCTCTGCGTGAAGATTATGATAATTCATATGAAGTTGTCAGAGCCAATATCGTGCACAATCCCCTCTCCTCAGGGCAGTATTTAAGCTTTTGTTGTTTTTTTTTCCTCTGTGCTATTTGTGCAAGGAAGGCTTTGAACAGCGACGACTGTAAAACAATTCACTTTCCTTCCAACTGGAGCAAGTAAGGCTGTAAATTATTTAATATTTTTGCTTTTCCCTTTTTAGCTACATCTTCAGCAGTGCCCCCTCTAAAAAAAGATAAAGAAAACAGTGTTTTTATAGAGAAGGAGGTGGTAACACAGCTTCACATCAGCTGATGTCTGCAGGACTAGACTGTCATTTCCAGTTACTTCTCTTCTGAGTGGTCTTTTTTCAACTCCCAACAAAATAACCTTTTGAATTACATAAGCCTGACATTCAATGCAAATGATGCTGTGCTGTGAGCCCCAGAGCCATTAGGGAAGTAAAAAGCTCTCTCCCTTCAAAAGGGCTGCGGAGCGATCAAACATGGGCCGAGTGGATGTAGCATTAACAGACTGTAAATTCAATAATTTCTTTTATAATGACAGATTAAGAATTCTTAATGGTGTTATGCAGCCCTCCTGTCAGGAGGAAAATCTCCTCTGTTTGAGCACCACAGTTTTGATCTAGACTCGCTGCTGTTTGTTGGACCTTGGTTATTGTGTCAAAAAGTGATGTTTGGGTCCCCAGAATAACTTTGAATTCACAGAAGGGTGAAATTTCCATTTGGACTATAGAAACTACTTGAGATGTTTCAGCCAACACCCAAAGTGACCTGTTTGAAGACCCAGAGCTTGGAGCTTTGTTTCAAATTTGTAATATGTTGGGCTCAACATGTACTCACCTGAGATGGCACCATGGAGTGCACATATAAGTGCACAGAGTGAGCTTGCCTCACTCTTTATAAGTCTGATATTATATCAGATATATAACATATATATCAAATATATAACATATATATCAGATATATAACAGAGTATTGAGTACAAGCCTATGTGTTGTGTTTTACTTTGTAGAGGGACCACTAGTCCAGCACCAGAAATAGCAGAACTAAGATAAGTAAGGTTTATATCAAGCTAGGTGAATTTAGACCACTACACTTGACCTCCAAAAATCCTAGAGAAGTTGAGTATGTCCAAAGTTTGTCTTAAAAATGCCTTGACTAGACTAGACTAGAGCTTGCTCCTGTCCACACCAAGAAAAAGTCAATACAAGCAACCCCCTATTTATTGCCCTGCTTCCTAAAGGAACCACTAAGTTCTTCAGCCAAAGGCAACATCTGAGCTTGAACGTCCATCTCAATGCTAGTACACTCCAATTTGACTCCAAGAAAGCTGGGAGCTGCTATTCTATATAGGCCCAGGCCAACCCAAAATCAATGTCCTCATCACAGCGTGCAACCACTGCTGAATATTTGATGCCCAGAGAGTTTAGGGGAGGATTTGTGGTTGCTTCAGAAAGAGACCAGAGAAGTAGGTCAGCAGCCTTAGCTGGCTTTGGAGCTCACAAAGTGACAGCTTCCCTGACAGCAACCTCAACTCCTTGGCTCCAGGAGACTTTTCAAAGTGTCTTCCAGAGCTGATGTTTGTATGTGCATGTGTGATTTTGTTTACCTCGTTTATTTAACGGGGTGTAATCAAGAACAGCAAGTTATATTAAGATGTTTCTTCTCGTGAAAGCAAATAAATTACCTAAAGTTAGTCATTTAACTTATTAAAGTAATTTGCCTCCCCAGCAGGTAGTTTGTTTTAAATCCTAATGACTTGTTAAATATTAAGTAGCTGAGGCAAAAGCTGCAAAGAGACTTGGACATCCTTAAACTGTTCTACAAGATTGAATGTGACAGTGGAGCCCACCTCTCTGAGAGAAAGGTTTGGACAGAAAGAGTCTCTCTCTCATCTCCCCTTCTTTATCTCCTCCTCTGTCTGGTCTGCATGAGACCCAGAACCAGCTCCCTGAATTGAGTCATGGAGGATAAAATAAGTTTGTGGATTTTGCTAGGATTTGGCTGCAAAAAACGAGATCTCTGCAATAATCTGAAATGCCTCAGCAGCTTTGTGCTTCCAAGGACAGCCAGGATGGGAAGAGGTGTTAGAGATGGACACTTTGAAGTAGTGCCAGGATGCTTCTATCCCTTCATGGCTCTGGGTTTAGCTGTCTCAATGCTGGGATTTAAAACACAGGCTCTAGGCAAAAGTTCTGAAGAAGCACCAACATGGACCTACCCCCTACTTACCTGTAGAGGAAATACAGATCACTTTTTTTTTCCTAATTATTATATACTGGTTTTGAAATGTAAAATTTTGTGTGACTGGGGAGGGTTCCCAGGTGGCCAGGGCTGGAGCTCCTGCCCTGTGAACAGAGGCTGAGGGATGGGGATGGTTCACCCTGGGGAAGAGCCTACGGGGAGTGGGAGGGGGAGACTCAACAGGGATAAGCTCAAACATGGGAAGTTCAGGCTGGATACAGGGAAAAAGCTGTTTTCCTGCTTCCCCATCACTATGTAACTACTTGAATAAGATGCCCACCTTAATCCCTCACCCCATGATGATCTTTTTTTTTTTTTTGAAACAGAGCAAGTGTGTTTCTCCTTGTGACAGAGCTGGGCTGATGTTGGGTGATGCTTCAAGCTGGATCCACACACATCTCATTAGGAAAGTGGAGCTGAGAGAGATCCAGCATCTGACCTCAGCCCCAGAAGGTAATGAGGAAAAATTTCTGGTTCTTTTATTATTATTATTTTTTAAGTGTCAGTTGCAGAAGGAAGTGAGTTAGGTAATGTGTTTACCTAATGTCACTTAAGGTCACAGAAGGTTGAGTTTTGCAAGCTCTTCAAGTCAAAAGCTGCAGTAGTATGTAGGTGCTTAAGGAAGCATAGGAAAGAAATGAGTTCTACCTGGAAGAGGCACTTCTACTTTTGAAAACAGCAAGTTAAGAGGGTTCTGAGAAAAGCTCTCCTTCCCCTGGCACTGCTCCTCCCACAGGAGGCAATATGAAGCCTGGCCAGTGATGTGAAGCTCATGAAAAGCAGCTTCACCACTGTGGAGATGCCATCTCCAGCCTGGATGGCCTACTATAAAAGCAATGATCAAAAAACCCCCCAAATCTTAGGGACTGAAATAGGTTTGAGATTTCTTATCTTCTTCATCAGCCTGAGAAGCTGCAGGGGGTGGGGTCCTCTTACCAGAGGTTGGTTACCCCAACCAAGGAAGCCAGGAGATGGCATTAAGGGTCCTCCCTTGGCCTCAATGCTGGTTGGCTATGCTGCCCTTCTCCCAGAGCTAAACTATGAGGAGCATCTATTATTAGCTCAGCACTTGACTAAATACCTCATGAGAAAGACAGGAGAAAAAGCAACTTACTTTGTTTCAGTGGGAAATCCATGTAGAAGACATCAAAGTTGGTGAATTTCTCAGATCTGGCTATTTCTTCCAGGACGTTGGACAGTTGTAAAGCTCTCTGTGAAAAACAAAAGTGATTTAATGATGGTTTGTTGCTACTTGGGCTGCTTTGCATGGACTCAGCTTTGTCATTGATGCGTGGTCAGGGCTTTGAAAGCTGATGTTGCCCTTTCAGCTGAGGGAAAGGAGGTGAAAAGGGGTTCTTCATCATAACATAGACCTGCTTGAGCACCACCAGCCTTTGGGCTCCCCAGCTCATCACTGCAGGTTTCACTGAGGCCTCAGATGATGTAATAGGTTTAATACAGCGTTTAGTTATTTTACTGGAGAATTCTTTTAGTGTTGTCTCTGTGCCTATATAAATATTCTGAATTTCTTGGTTTCAGAGGGCTCTTGATGTGTGGGGCTCAGTCATCTCCATTCCTCAAAGAAAACTGCATTTTTTGGTACATTCTCCTTTCCCATCATCCTTCCCACTGCTGTGTTGTGGTTGTTTAACACTCATCTACCCAGACCAAATTCTGCTCCTCCTTTCAGCAAAGCCAGTTGCCTCCATTGAGCATCTACCTAACTGATATACCCAGTGTGATTTCTACAGCCGTAGCAGAGATCAGGATCTCCTAAATATTTAAATGGTGCAGTTTGGATAATAACATAGACAATTAGTTTCAGACAGGGGCTGAGAAAGGAGATTAATTTGTACCCTGCAGCCATATGAATTGTTCATGGCCACAAGTTCTGTGCACTGTGCTTTCTGTATTGTTGGTACAAATATATAAGCTGCAATCCTGCAAAGATTTAGGAATGTGCTTAATTGCCTTCTCTGAAGTCCAGGGGGAGAGGATATAAACCAAAACATACATGTAAGCCTTGGTGAAATTAAGGCCATAATTTTTGCTTAGTGAAGGCCAGAATTAATACAACCATACAGAGACAGTTTGAAGATATTTGGTTACTGTCTTTTTTTACATGGTTGCAGGGGGGGTGCTGGGATAAAAATCAGCTTGTACAGCCAGTTAATAAGTGGCTGATGTTATGTGACATTCACTTCTGCAGCCTGATTTTTAGGGTAAGTTTTAAGACATCTCTGTTCTGTCTGTTCCCATTCCCTGAGCCTGGATGCTGCTTGGTCACACTGTCTGGTGATTAAGTGCCCAGAAATGTGTCTGAGGGAGATTAGCACAAATCCCAAATGAAGGCAGGGTCCTGCTGCCAGCGAAATCCAGGCACTTGGCTTTTCATTCTCACAGCTCCTTGATTCACAAGCCTCTGCTTTCTTATCAGGTATGTTTTCTCCTTAAAGATCATGAATCTGATTTTGTCTCAGGGAGATCACATCCCTGGAGAATGATAGAGAATTTGGATTAGAAGGGACCTTTCAAGCTCATCTAGTCCAACTCTTATGCAGGGAGCAGGGACATCTGCAATTAGAGCAGGTTGCTCAGAGTGGAATGGTTCCAGGCATGGGGCTTCTACCACCTCTTTGAGCAATCTGGGCCAGGTTCTCACCACCCTCAGTGTAAAAAATTTCTTCCTTCTATCTAGTTTGAATCTCCCCTCTTTAGTTTGAAATCATCACCCTTTGTCCAATAAGGTTTCCTTGGAGCCTTCTCTTCTCCAGGCTGAACAACCCCTGTCTTCATACGTGAGATGTTCCAGCCCACTGGTCATTTCTGTGGCCATAATGATCAGAATAAATTTGGGCAGCTGAGAGGCTGGGAAGGGAATAATTCTACAAATCCCTTAACTTAACTGTGCTGCCTCCCAGAACCTGAGGGGAGTTTGAATGTGGGTGCAGATGTTTCTACATCTTCACCTTTAGAAGAAAAAAGTGTGCTGGCATCTTGCCTTTGAGATTTTAGGCTTATATCCTCAGCCACAGGGACAAACTGGAAGAGGGTGGTCCTGTGGCAGCCTCATCAAGACCTACCTCCGAGGTCAAATTCCTGAGGGTCTCGTTGGAGGTCATCCAGCCACTGCAGGGGCTCACCTGGGCAGGAACAGGGGAGCAGGACTTTAGCAGCAGGCCAAGAGGACAGCAGGGCTCGTAAGCTCCTGCCAGAGACCTTACCTGGAGGCAGTCGAGGAAAGAATAAAGTTGACTGTAGGTGATGTCCTTGTTCAGCTGCCCTGCAAAGCACAGAGAGGGAAACATCACGTGCCTGATGGCCAAAGGTAACTTTTTGCAATTGCCACACATTAGACCCCTTGGTGGCCCTCCCACCACCAAAGCCAAGGTGCAACAGGGATGGCATCCTTCCCACTAAGGCCCTGCTGTGTCCCCACAGCATGAAGAGCTGCTTTTCCTTCTTCTCCCACATCCCTGCCTGGCCTTTATGGGTGTCTTGCACACAGGGTTACTCATCACAGCCTGTGTCAATCTCTCAAGCATGTGACTGATATTTTATCCATTAACATGCCTCTCACCCCCCCAAACAAATGCAGGGGTTGCAAAGCTGAAGGGATGATTGTGTATACTCCGAGTTTCAAATCTCCCTTGGAGAGGTTGGCCTTAGAAGGGAGGAGGAGCAATTTTGCTGTCAGGGAGGAAAATGGATACGCTTGTGTGGGTGAGCAAATTGAAGCCCCAAGTCAAGCACCCAGCTGACATTCCCTAAAATTCACTGTGCTACACAAAAACCTGGCTTGCTGAGAAAATTACCCATTTTTCTTGACCTTTTTGCTGCTTTGGTAGCTACAACCACGATGGAAATGAAATGGCCACTCATTTTTTTTTGAGTTTGTACTGCACTGATCATCCCATCAGCCTTTGTTATTGCTGCAGTGCTGAAACATCCAATTTTTGCTGCTGTTTTGGGACCTGCAAAGTGAAACAGGCTCTTCAGGCTGCTCATATTTACCTAGAGGGTGGTATCTGTCATGCAGGTTATCCCAGAGGAAGCGGCCATCCACCAAGCCTGTCAAGATCACGTGGCTGCCATTGGGAAGGAGGGAGTCCAGGTGCTGCAGAGCTTGCACCACGTTGGAGAACATTTCTTTGGGCGTAGTCATGTGAGCCAACGTGTCCCGGTTCCTGCAGGAGAAGACACCAATGGGACATTGTGTCAGGTAACAACTGTGCCCCCGAGAAGGCAGCTGGAACAGCAGCATTTTCTTTGCTGCCCTTCCACTCTCAGTTAGCTAAATGAAACCTCATAGAAATGATGCTACGTGTTTTAGGCTCTCATTGTTCTTGCCAAAATCAGAAGGGGGGTAAAGAAACCTCCCTCAATGTGACCTTTCTCCCTGCTAAGAACAGATGGATACATCCCTTTTTGATAAGTGGCCTCCTGGTGTGGGTTAACCCTGGTGGGCAGCTCAGCATCATGCACCCCCTGTGAGATGGGGGAGGAGGAAAGGAAGAGAAACAGCAAGAAAGATTGGGGGTCAAGATTATTTTTGTTAAGTTATTGTTCAATAAGTGAAGGAGAAGTAGAAGAGAGATCACTCATGAGTAGACTGATGCCCAGCCAGCTCCTGAGCTTTACAAGATGGTTAACACCCCCCCCCCTAAAATCCCCTCCTCTCCTTTTATTGCTGAGCATGAGGTTATATGGCATGGAACATCCCTTTGCTTACTTTGGGTCATCTGCCCAGCTGTCCCCTCTTGTGCACCCCCAATCTATTCATTGGGTGAGAAACAGAGAAGATCTCAATGCTGTGCAAACACTGCTCAGCTACAGCTAAAATGTTAGTGTGTTATCAGTATTTTGGTCAAAAGTCCAAGACACAGCCCTATAGGAGCTACTTTGAAGAAAACTAACTCTATCCTAGCCAGGCCCAGCAAACCTCTGTAAAGAAAAAAGCCTTGGCTCTCCTACTGCTTTTATTCATAGTTGGCAGATGAATTAGTGTTTATTTGCAGTGCAGAGCAGTGAATTGGGGCCATGAAGAGCTGTGGTCACACTGGTTTCCCACGGTGTTAAAAAATCCATGTAAAACTACTCTGGAAATGCTGGCACCTTGCCCTTTGTAGCTGTTGCAGAACATCTTAAGCCACTTGATATTATGCCAGGTAGAAATATCTAAGGTAGCTTTGTCTCCCAAAGTGTTGTATGCCTCTTACTACAGCTCTGCAGGAGGGCAGGAGAGCAGCACGGGGTCTGGACAAACATGGGAGAGTGGAGGAAGGAGGTATTTAACAGAAAGTAGTCCTCAGAAATGTTCACTAGGCTATGGGAGCTGTGTCACTGGCCCCCATGGATTGAACATCCACGTTTTGTGGCTCACTGGCAGACCTGAACTTCTTCCAGCCAGAGTCCCAGGCTCAGATTTATCCTTCCCCTCTTGCATTTGACTGTAAACGCCGCAGGGGGGGAGGGAAATAAAATGACGGAGTTGAAATAAATTTCAACTTATATAAGGAAAACAAACAAGCAAAACCACCTCGGGCTGCCTGGAGAACACTGCTCTGGTTGTGTTATTAAAACAACCACTTTATTTCAGAAAAAATGTTCACCCTCTCTTCCCCTGAGAGCTATTGCCAGGCTCTCATGGTGCACTGTCTGTTACAGGAGCTACGAGCAAGCAGGTGAACATTGCCCTGAGGAGTCCATCCCATCCCAGGAAGAGAGGATCCATGGGGCTCTGGTACAAGGGAGACCAGCTCCAGCAACACCTGAGTGACAGAGCAAGGCCAGTCGTTGTCTGGAGGTGTCTCATTGCCCCTGTCTCAGAGCAAAAGGTCAGTGGGATGGAAAGGAGGACATCACTGTGTGATTTACAAACCCCAGGCAGCTCCAAGGTGTCTTGGGCCCCTTGGGGCAAGAGGAGCACAGCATGGAAATCAATAAGTTGCCTTTTTTGAATTGGGAAGGAGGCTCTTGTGACAGGTTGAGTCCTGCCTTGATGGTGCAGCTCAGCTGGATCGGGGCTTTCAGAGAGAAAAGCCTCAACACTACTGAGTAGCTGATCTTGTTGCTCAAGAAGAAAGACAGGGGATGTCCTTCCAAGCAGCTCACCAGCTCACCCTAACATCCATTTTTATTGTTTTAGCAGTTCCCACATTTTCTCCTTGCAGCTTAGGGGTCAGGAGCCTCCATCCAGATCCCTTCCCTGGGAAAGTCTCTTTCATGGGGTCAGAGAAGGACTAACTTGAAGCTTCCAGTGCTGAGTGAGCTGCTGAAGAATCAGGTAGGATTCTTGTCAGTGAACACCACAGCAGCAGGAGCTTCCAAAAGCATTTAGTTCTCTCCTGAGGTTTTAGAAACGTTTGTGCTTGAGAGGGGTGGATGCAGAGACCCTGTGTGGGAGAACCGTGCTCCCTAGCAAGGCTTTGGGATTTTTCAGTGGGCTGCATTTTGCACACAAAATAATAATTAGTCGAGTTCCCTGGGCCCAGAAATTTTATCTTAATGCAGGATGTGCTGCTGAAGCGTTTGAGACTTTCTGGCTGGGGAAAAACTGTAAAAACAGCATTAAGATTCAGGCTTAGCCTTGTGAGAGCCACCCAAGCAAGGTACCTTTGAGATAAGACTGTGGTTTTTGCCCTTAATTACTTCATTTTGCCTGCAGGTGTTGCAGCACTAGATTTCAAAACACTGCTCTGATGTAAGGCCCCTACCATAAGCAAATACATCAGTGTGAGCCAAAATTGATATGACATTCAGAACTTCACTTTCTCCTGCCATCCTCTGCTGATAGCTCAGTGCATTTCTTCACATTTCCCTCCTGTGCCAGGCTGTGAAATTAAAACTGACTGAGCAGCAAGCTCATCGTGGAGACACCTTCTTTTTGGGCTCTGTCATAAGGACTTCAAGGTGGCTGGGTGAGCACTGGGGCCAGTTCTGGTACCCTCACATGGGCTGGTCCCCCAAGAAGGCAACAGCCAGTGGTAGCCTCTGGTCACCTGGGACCTCTGGAAGGTGATGCTGGCCATGGTTCATTGTGTCAGAGCATAGCAAGGGGATGTTGGTGTCAGGCTTCTTGCTGCAGTGGATCTGTAATTGTACAACATTTGAGGCTGCTGGTGCTCATTATTTTCTTGTCTGAGTCTTTTTTGTTCCAGGTCTGTGTGTCCCACATTGTGTCCCACATTTACACCTCAGTGGGCTGAGAGATACCATTGCCATCTGTCTTTATTTTTCTAACCCCCCCCCTGTTTAGACACCAGGGTGTGGAGACTACTGGGAACGTGTAACTTGGGCTGCCAACTTCATTATCTTCCTCCTCTGCACACATCCACATTACTCATTGCCCTGCTCTTTGCCTGGGTTGAAATACTGGCATTTTAACAGTGCTTTGGCCAGGAAAGCTTCTCCAGTGTGCTCAGCACACTGCTCTCCTTTGAAGGTAAAACACAGGATAAAGCCAGAAAGCCTCTATTGCTGCAGCTGAAACCTTGAAGAGGTTTTTATTTGTCAAGTCCTAGGTTTGAAGGCAAGTCCATGGGATGCTCTGCACCTTCCATAACCTCTGTGGGTACATCAGAGGCAGGGCAGCTACAGAGTGACCAGATGCTGAAGAAAATCTCTCTGTGCTGTACATCCCACTCGATGGAGAGAGCATGGGAACAGCACGTTGCTACAGAAGCTGCAGCAGCTTCCCTTGCTGGAGTCACAGGGATCACTGCAGCTTGAGAGCCTCTTTTCATGCTGCAAATGTTTTGGAAGCAAGCAGACAGCAGAGAGAGAATTGGAGGAGGAAAAATGGTCTCTGACAGGTAATGGATGCTGGGATGAAAAGAACAGCAGAGTTTCAAGTAATAAATACTGGTTTGGAAGAAACAAAGGGGTGAGGCAAGGCCAAATTGGTTTGAATTTGTGGAAGGTTTTACTTTAGGCAAGAGTAGAAAGCAGTGTGAGAGGCAGGGGGAGTGAAAGGATTGACCTGCAGAATGAGGAATAAAACAAAGGAAAAGGAGGTGCTTTTAGCAAAGCAGAATTGAAATAGGTCTGGGCCAAGCCTGGGAGAAGACACCTCAAAAGCCTTTGCAGCAGGAGTCACAGACTTCAGTGAGGACACTATTAGTGGGAGCTGGGGAGCTCCTCATCCTGGGGGTGGTTATAATGTTACCTCCATAAGCTTCTCAATGAGCAGATGCCCAGGACAGGTCTGTCAGCGAGCAGCAGGAGGTCTGTGACTGCTTTTCCCACTCAGTTGAAGGGAGGTGCTGTTACTTTTGAGGATTTGTGCATCCTTCCCATAAGAGGAGGGGGGTGCTGGGGGCAGATTTGGGAGCTCTGGGCAGGGGTGCAGAGAGAAGGAGATGCCAAGGGTGAAGTTTTCATGGGAGTTTATTTCTGCATGGCCAGGGACATGGTGGTGCCAGAGAAGGACCTAAAACGTGGCCCCTGCGGTGCCCTGTCTGCCTTGGCTGAAGGTTCCCAGGTGCTGCAGTGGCAGGGAAAGCCCTGCCTGGCCTTTGGCCATCCTTGTCTGGAGCACAACACCCAACATGCCAAGTTTTGAACCCCAGCACTTGCTGTAAGCAAAGTTTTAAAGTACCTAACCCAGGTTATTTTAATGGCCAAGGCTGACAGGCTGAAGAATAGCTCCAACCTCATTATACAACCTGCAGGTGAGACTTTTCCAAAGCTTTGGAAGGAGACTTAGCCGAGCGTGTGTCATTTGTTAAAAGGAGCATTTTGAAGGTCTCTGCATAAGCCAGATTTATTTCTTCTGCTTAAAAGAAAACCTGAAGCTTCACCATGGTGAAAATAACATCATGCTACCAACAGCACTTGGGCCACCTGCAAAACCAGGGCTGTGCAATGTCCTGGTTGGAAGGTGTTCTCTGCCTTCCCAGAACCAGGAGGAAGGGAAGCAGCTGACTAGTGACCTCCTGGCATCCCTGCGAGCATTGCTAATGGGTAATGCCAGAACTATTAGTTTTGAAAGCTTCAGTTCATCCTCCTGCTGAGCTTGTGACGTGAGTGAAGCCACAAAGACAAAACACCTCATCAGGAGAGCACCACAAAGGCTGCGGGCAGCCAGCGGCAGGGGCAGGGTGAAAATAGACCTCGACTGGGGGGGGCTGTGGTGTCATTCTGCAGGAAAGGTAAACCAGTCACACTTTGCCTCCTGGCAGGAGGTGACACACTGGGCAAGATGGATAGTCATGCTTTTAAACTCTTTTTTTCTTCCCTCCTCCTGTTATACTTCATTTGATCTGCTAAGTTAGAAATATTCTACTTCAGGCACACTGTTGGTCACTTCATCACCAGATTATCTGTGTTTCTTTTACAAGCTCTGATTGAGGACTGGTAGGTGGCTATGACCAATACAGGTGAGGCAACAACCAGTATTTTCAGCAGGAAAGCAAGAATGAAGCACAGACCAGTAGGAATTAAAATACCATCATGGAGAAGTGAGGAGACATGGATGTCCAAGCAGCCAGCAGTACCCTGAAGAAGTCAAATTTATGATACTATAAGTGTTAATCCATAATTCAGTTACACCTTACCCATTGCAGACATCATTCCCAATCGTAGCGTAGATAACTATGGCTGGATTGTCCAGCTGCTGGTTTCTGGCCAAGCTAAAAGGTAAATACACAACTATATTACATGAAGAACCTATGTCCCCATTCTCAATCACACACCATGCTCATGTGAGATCACAGCTGGCAGTAGCCTGCTTAGATTTGGCCAATCCTCAGATGACTACACTTCTATGTTTGGGAGAGGGGTTGGGGTTTTTGTTTGGGGTTTTTTTGCTGTAGTTTTATATTTAGTAAAATTTTCTTAAATACAGGGTTTTTTCCACTTCATTTTGCCCCTCAAGGACTTGTCTTCTTCACTGTTTTTCCTACTGGCTTTCTATTTTTGTATCATACAGAAGCCAAGTCAAGTAGTTTCATTTTGGGGCAAAGATATAAATCCAGAGGGGAAGCTTTTAAATCAGAGATGGGAGAGGAAGACTCTGTTTGGCTGACAGCAAAGTTTATGTGTAGGATTGGGCTCAAGATCAAATCAGGATATGGTCTGAAGTTCAGTGCCAGAGGGCAAAGATTCATTACTACTTTTTCCAGAGGAGAGAACAATAAATCCCTTAGGATGTGAACTATATCAGCATCAAGCACACTAAATCAAACCCCCCACAGCCCACCCAAATTCATCTTGCCTCTCACTTTCCAGTAGCTACTCAATCATATCCACATGATATGGACATCACTGCAGGGGGTTGGACTAGATGACCTTTGAAGGTCCCTTCCAACCCTCAAAATTTTACAATTCCAGCTGGAGATAGCACAGTGGACCTGCCTGTGTCTATCTACATTGCTACAGATCAGGAACAATGTGTTTAGGAGGACACAAAGTCCAGATTTAGGGCAAGGCTTAATCTCTTCTCTAAAAATCACTGAAAATACTCCACTGAATTCACTGGGCCAAGACCAATGCCCTGGAGATGGTGACATCCACACTTTAAACCAGTTTTTCTTCTGTTGATGCATGTTAGCAACAGCCAGCACTTCAGAGCACAGTGGCCAAAAGAAGCTGTGCTTTTTAGGACATTTGTGGGTAACACATTCCTTACACTGCTCTGCTTGTTTCTTTTGAAGAATTGAGACTCCAGCAATGTTTCTGTACCCCTGGTCAGCATTTGAATCCCATTAACCACTCACCTTTTTATTAAAGGGAGGAGGTCTCCTGAAGAACCACCTGAGCACATGTAGTGGGAATAAAAGAAGTAGCACAACATCATTATAGTGGCAAATAAAATGAAGTGTAACACCCAGCTCCATCACCTCTTTCCAAGAATGCAGATGCATTAAAGATAAAAATGGAACAACAAGTTGTCTCTGGACTTTTTTTGGTGCTGGCACTAGGAAGTAAAGCTAGAGCCAGGGACCTGCTGCCTCTCACCTGAGTCCCACACTTCAGACTGTAGGAAAATCAAATACTTTTAAGTGCAGGGTTGTTTGGATCTGGCTTTTAATCCAGATCTGGCAGCTTCTCCCCATCTGTTGAACATAGTAGTCTCTTGTAAACCAGCCAACCTGACTTGTCAACAGTTGATCTACTTTTAACTTTCCCTATAAATTGCAAAAGGAACCATTCTCACTCTTCTGAGAGTAAGTGTCTCACAGCTACACCACGTTGGGACTGATTCAGGTCCTAAACATAGGCACCAAGTGCCATTTTTGACATCCCAGAGCATCCCAGACACCTGGAGCAGGGCTGGCAGCTACAACACAGGATGCCTGTGAGATTGTGCACTTCTGGAGAGGCAGCTGGAGGTGGGAAGGATACTGCAAAGCATCTTAAACAGCACTAGATACCAACGTTTGGGTGTCTGCCTTGCTCTCCTCAGGGGTGGCAGACTTATGACAAATAGTATTAGGCCAGCTGAACCCCAAGAAACTCTGAATTTTGATGGCAATTCACCCAAAGGGTGGGATGCAAATCTTTCCTCCTCCAGGAAAAAAGATCTAGCTACACCTGAGCATCCTTGAGTGTGTATAATCTTTCATTTACAACTTGAATGAAAAAAAAAGCATTTCACAAAAGTTTTCCAAATTGGGATAAAACTCATTAGCAGGTCTCTAAAGGCATAGACAGCCCAACTATCCACAGCACACAAATCAGCCTCCATCACCTGCAGTGCAAGCGTGATTGCCACCGAGGAGCCAAAAAAGGCTCTTTTTGGCTTTGTTCAAGATTAGACTAGGACTGTGATTGCCAGAAGCTCGCCTCACAGAAACATGAACTTCAGAGGAGCAGGCACTACAGGTTGCACTTGCTTTTGTTTTGCAGGATTTTCATGCTCCCCTCTTTTCTTGCTCCTTCTCTTGTATGACACTCCTTCTATTCTCTGCTCAGAGCTTCCCTGGTCTCGCTCTTTTCTTCCCCGTGTCTCTGAAGCTGGCTTTGAGGAGCAAATCCTGTCCTCCCCGCAGCTCTTGGGGGAAAACTGGTGGCCAAATCATCATTAAATCCCTGCTGGCTTGGTATAGAGGCAAGATCTAAGAGATAAAACCCCTGAGGTAGCAATAATACACTTTGCATTTTAATAGTGATGCCTTTGTTATTATCACTCACAGCGATGCCAACTGCATATATCAAGGAATCCTTTACCTTTTAAATAATCCAGTTCTTCCAAGCTAAAAAAAATTGAATATATCTGTCTGCTGCTTCTTTCCTGAGGGTTGCTGGTCCATTGAAAATCCAGCCCTTCTGTTGAGAAGCTCTTTTCAGCAGCATAAGAGCCCCACCAAATCCTTAGAAAACATGGCTTGGAACATAACTACTGCCAGTGGATTTTATTTTCTGGTTCTTAGCTCTTCTTTCAGCTAGAGTTCACCACCCCTCTGTTAAGCCATTCTGCTGCATGGCTCCCTGGACTGGGGCTTGCAGTTCCAGCACAAAGAAACTATTGGGAGCTCTTAGAAATTAAAAATGTACTTGCAAAAAAAGAAAAAAAAAGTAAGAAGCTGTTCCTGGGTATTTATTATCTCCACAAGCGTAGGTAGTTATAAGCAGCTCAGTGGAAAGCATTAGCACAGTTACAAATCAAGTCAAGACATCAAGAAAGTGAAGGGGCTTTTTAGAGGGCTGTTTTAATGGGTAAATTGAGTTGTCAAGGAGGTTTCTGTGATGCAGGATACAACCAGGGATGAAAGCATTCAAGGGAGAAAAAGAGATAAGGCAGGTGGTGACAATTTTTTTAGCAGGACAATTTTTTTTTGCAAAGGACAAGGAGTGATTGTTTTAAACTAAAAAGAAGGTACATTGCGACTACAAGGAAGGAAGAAATTTTTGATGCTGAGGGTGGTGAGACCCTGGCCCAGGTTTCCCAGAATGATGGTTGATACCAGCTCCCATTAATGTAGAGAGGAGGACAAGGTAATAGGGATACCAGGTATTGAGATTACTGGATATAAAAGAGAAGAACCATTGACACCTAGTCACCTATTGACTATCTAGTTTGGCCTTTTTTTATTCTCTCACCAGAAAGCACTTCTGGGGGACTGAAATAATGGGAGCCACTATCTCCAGTGTCCTGTGACTTACAGATGGGAAAGTCAGAAGCACCCAACCCATGACACCAAATAATTGTAAAACACTCATGCAGAAGAATTTTTTAGGTGAAAATGCCCACCTGAGCCAGAAAGTGATCCCTGCATCACGTTACCTCTTCTGCCTGCTAAGATCTTTGGCTGTCAGATGCGGGGGGCTGGGGCAGACCCTTCCTGACCCTAAATCTCACAGGCAATCCCAAGCATTTATCAAGTTTCTAAGCAGCACTAGGGGCAGCAGTGCCCCTCACTTGCAGCCAACATGACTCATCTGTTGGAGAGGAAGAGCATCCCATAAAGCCAAATTATCTACCCGAGGAGAATAAATTTTTCCAGGCTTCTGCAGCCAGTTTTCTGAAGCATGAAAATTAATTAAATCCAATAGAAAGGCAAAATTATATTCACAGAATAATCAAGTATCTTTTAAACCTGCTGTTGGGGACATCATCTAATCCAACACACAAAAGATAACATCATCAACCTTAATTTCTAAGGGGGGTTACTGGCATCTCTTCACAAAAACCTCTTAGACAAATCTAATCAAAATTGGTTTTGAAACAACTCAGGGCTTCACTTTTGCCCCCACTCCTCCATTTTGATGGCTAGTCTAGGATTTTACTCCTTAATAGCAACCTTTTTTAAAATTTCCCCTCCAAATAGAGGTAGGATTAATGCAAACCCATGTTCTTGTACCAGAACTATCCTTCAGTTTAAACCATTCTTCCCACTCTGTGGTGTTTAATGCTTTAAAAGGGTTCAAAGCCACATTCCCTTTTTATTTGTGCTTTGCTCAATTGCCAAGATGTCTTAACACCCTTCCAGAAGTCTCCATTGCCCTAATCTTCACCAAAGACCAACTCCCACCAAACAGGATCAAATTTTGAGGTCTTACCAGAGGCTTATGTGAGGTAGGACTGTCTTCTTGTCTCTAGAGAAAATGCTGTGCATGGTGCATCTTGCAACCTCCTTATCTCTCCCAGCTGTATCCTGCACTCCCAGCTGGTCCTTAAAATTCCCCTTTTGACCCCAGTGCCTCCCTCCCACCACCTGTGGCCAATAAGCCACTAATTTCCAGGTGGGTCTCCTCATCAGCTCTGACATGCATGTCTTGTACAAGGGCACTTGCTGCAGTTGCTGTCACTGCTATGCCCAAACTCAGCTAAATTATTCCTGTGTGAGGACGTGGCCCACTTTAGGATGATTAATACTTTGTGATCTGTGCATCATTCACAGATGCCATCAAGCAGGCACCTTGGTCTTTGCTGTGAGGTCACCACTCCAAATGTTAAGCAGAATTAGAACTGCATGAGGGACATGGCTCCTCTCAAACCCACTCCTCTTGTCTGCTCAGCTGGTTCTCCAACCACCTCTTATTTCTTGTATTAATCTTCTTCACTGTACACAAACATTTCCTGTGAGGTACCATGCAAGACCCTTTCCTTAATTTTAGGTAGATGAGACCTACTGCACAGACCCTTGGCAATGCAGGATGTTATTTCGTAGGAAGAAGATGTCACAAAATTAATTAGAACTTCACAGTGTTAAGTTTTGTCCCAGTGTCCTAGATTATTCCTTTAAAACTTGTTCTAAGACGCCTGCATCATTGACCACCCCATTTTTTTTTGCAAGAGGACTTCTCTTGGCTGATCTCTGTCCCCAAAGGATGTCCCAGGGTGTTGTGGACACCCTTGCTGTGATTCGTACCCACTCTTCCTGCTCTTCTCTTTTTTCTCCATAAGAAATGCATTCAATGAGGAAGGGGGTTCTCTTTGTTTCTGAAAGATGCCCATTAATGCAGCATCAAGTATCAGCCTAGCAAGGTTAAAAAGGGCAAAAACTCAACATACCATTTTGGGAAAGGTTCTGTAAGTCTCTGTGGTTACAGCGATTCCTCTTGCGTAAACGTAGATAGAGGGAGTCTGTCCAGCCTCTGAAATAAATGGAGAAAACACAAGCTGCTGAACTCATGTGATACTGATGAAAACACAGCTGATATTAAAAATAAAGTATATCCTTGTCTCTGAATAGCCCCAGTTATGTATATACTTCTATTCCACCTTATCTCTTTTTTTGTGGCCATAAATCTTTCCCATTGTGAACAAGGTGGCCTAAGATGGAAGCCAAGATACCCTCTCAGAAACTCTAAACTGATGGAGAGTTTTTCTGAAATTGTTCCATTCAGGATGTTTTTATCCTGGTCTTTCATATCAGGTGTTTAAAAACCTTTTTTTTGTTATACATCATTTATCAAAACACTCCTGTTGATTGCTCACTAATTGACTTTTCAATTGGTTGTTATGGAACAGTAAATAGAAGAAATATTGGCAGGGCACTCATTCCCCAAAGCCATAAATCTTGGATGGATTGATGTGAAAACAGGTTATGCTTGACTCTGATTAGTTCTCTCCTTTACTTTGCACTGAGAAAAATGAAAATACAACTAAAAATGTTAAAAACAGCCCAAAGGGAAGCTGATGAGAAGATCACACCCCCACCCATGAGGACATGGTCATCTCTATCAGGGCTACTAATTTTGTGTTTGAATCAGATAACTTAAATACCATGGCTTAAGAACAACAAATGGTTGGACTTGATGATCTTAGAGGTTTTTTTCCAACCTTAATGATTCTAAACTCAGATGAATGCAGAGAAACAGAAGACAACGATGAGTTTTGAAGCCTCCATATTAAACACACAATAACATCAACCAGTCACCATGCAATGAATGCCTGAGCTATTTGGTTTTCAGTGTAGCTGGGGGAAAAGGAGAAGCAAATAGACCTGCATGGGCAGAGGATATTAGTTTAAAAGTAGTGTCCCTGTTCACCCCTTAGGGGATGGGAAAGATGGACACGGACCAGTTTATGTCTCCTTCTGCAGGCTTGGGGTAAATAGGAGCTTCCCACTGCACATTGCCAACCAGTCATTGTGGTGTGGAATTTTGAGCTACTTCTCTGAAAAATACCTTAAAATCCCAAACAGTTATTTTTTTTTCTTCCAGATATAAAAGAGGTTAAAAACTGAACACTGAACCAAAGCCTATCACGGACAACATCAGGGTCAACACTAAGCTCTGAGCACTTGTGAACTTCAAATTCTTTGGGGCTCAGTTAAATGCTGTGTATTGAATAGCTGGACAGTGTAACAGACTTTTAAAGGCCAGGTTTGCTGCTGTCTCTGAAAGAGGAGCTTCTCTGTTGGCTCTTCAAGTAGAATATCACCTTAAAGTGCACACTGTGTGAATGTAGCTGAGGCTGGGAGCTTGGTTTCCACACGGGGAGAAAAAAAGAAGCAAGAAGTACAAGTGTATGGGGCAACAGGTATTTTTCCTGGAAAAAACCCCATATTCTGCCATATTCTATTGGTAAGGAGCCTCTTCAGGCTTGACTCATGCTTGGTTTGGCATTTCACTGTATTCATGATCTATCTTAGACATATAATAGAAAAATGAGCTGAAACTCAGGCCAGACCAGGCACTGTTAATGATTGTATCCTTCAGACCTGGCAGGAGACAAGGGACTCTTAATTTTGAGCAGAAAGATGATTTTAAAAAAATGATTAATATTTTTAAACTTCACAGTTAAAATTTCAGGCATTTCAAGGTGTTTCTTGTGTGTTTGGACTTTATTTTCCTTCCCTTCTGGCAGAGATTTCTTTTTTTCCATCTATCCTTGCATCCTTCCCTACCCACATCAGTCAATGTAACACAGCAAATCATGTCTAAATCCTTTTGCTAATTCCCTCTAAATATGAAAAAAAAAAAAAAGGGCAAGGGGAGATTGCCCCAAAAAAGGGAACACCATGAAATAACCACGAGGTTACCATTTATTCCACTGGTTCAGCAGCAAAAGGGAAACAGGAGGAAGAGGGAAAGAGAAAAAAAAAGAAGGAAACAGGAGGAAGAGGGAAAGAAGAAAAAAAATAAGGAAACAGGAGGAAGAGGGAAAGAAGAAAAAAAATAAGGAAACAGGAGGAAGAGGGAAAGAGAAAAAAAAAGAGAAGGAAAATGATGATTTCTGTTGGTTTCAGCAATGCTCCCTATCTCCCTGCCCCAGAATTTTGAAAGAAGAGAGTTTAATTTTTATTTCTTCTGGGATATTTCTCCTCCTAAATTACAATCTGATGTTTTTTATTTCTTCTGGAATGTTTCTCCTTCTAAATGACAATTTGAGCAGTGCTCCAACCCACTCTGAATTTCAGGAAGACTGGACTAGAGTATTGTTCATTCTCTATATGTATAAAAGATTCTTTAAAAATTCCTAGATTGATCTTGATCTTATAAAGAGCAGAAGCAGAGCTGATGGGCATTTTATTTTTTTTTTTTTAAGTACTATTATTTATTTTCTTGCTGTGCTTTGAGGGACCTTGAGGCTTGTTACGACTGTTGGCTTACCCAATGGTGGAGTTCAGAAATCCAGTGATCTCTGAGAACTGGGGCCAGTCAAGCTCATCGCTGAAAGCCATCGGGAGATTAGCAAATGATTTCTGAAAGAAAAATTTTTAATCAACATGGTTTAACCCTCACAGGATACAAAAATATCATTTCAGCAAACCTGAGCACTTCTCAGCTGGAGCATTAGCTGGACAGCAGCAGTTGTAACTATGGCTGTAGTGGTAATTATTTACAGAATCACAGACTGGTGGGGGTTGGAAGGGACCTCTGAAGATCATCTCATCCAACCCCACCCTGCTCCAGCACGGTCACCCAGGATCACATCCAGGTAGGTTTGGAATCTCTCCAGAGACAAAGGAAGGAAAAGCAGAAGAGAGATCTGAATTGCATCTCCTGGCACCCTGTAATGCTGGAAGAGCTCAAAAATCCTCATTAATGGGAGTATGTACAGCCCACCAAGGTGGCAGTCATTTGTCCTATCCAAAGGTGGGTCTCCTTGGGCATAGGAATTGATGACAGCGTGATGTCCTCAGGGATAACATCAAACTCACTTGACATTCCTTTGCAGGATGAACTATGAGCATCCGACTCCCTAAAAACCTCTGCCTGCTCCTCACTGCAAATTTTGGGGACAATAATCAAAGAACAGACAGAAAGGTCCTTGAACGAGGCAGGAGCCAGGGAGAAAAACACATGGTCTGTCACAACCTTCCCATGCAAATGGACGCAGCCTTTACCCTGCTCTGCTTTTCCTGATATTAGTCTCTAATGCTCTTTTCAGGTGATGTCCTCTGTGAAGGCCACTATGCAGATGCAAGCCGTGTGGCACATTCAAAACACAGGGCCCTGCTTGTTTCCACTTTGGTTCCTGAATATGTCAAAATTCATGAAAGGTGAGAAAAATGGCCTCAGAAAGACAAGAACGTGGAAGGACTTTCGTAGGCTCACAAAGACAAGTGCATAAATCCAGCCCTCATACTGAAAAACTGCTGCTGAAAAAGGTAATAACCAAAAGAAGGTCAAAACATGAAATCAGAGAACTTCCAGGCTAGTTTAATCCATATAATTTATTAGCTGCATTTTTCTTTTCAAGGAATTATGGGGTTTCCTTAAACCCTCAATGCAAGTGGGTGGGTAATTCTTTCTCCAGGAGGGGCAGAGGTAACTGAGGAGCCACACAAGAGCTAAATCTTGTGGTCTCCACCAAGTCNCTAAATCTTTTGGTCTCCACCAAGTCCTCATTCCCAGGAAATTATTTAGAATTATTATTTAGGGGAATGAGAGCCACGCTTGAGTAGATGCCTACAGGTTTTGACTGTAAAAGGATGGGGGGACATGCAGGGAAAGGGGAGGAGGGGTGAGATAAGGGAGGTTTGGAGGGGTAGAAATCCTGAAGCCAAGCTCAGAGCAGCCTAATGCTCAGCAGATGCCAGTTTAAAGCATGTAACAGAGTATTTGACCTACTTACAGTAGATCTGCATTAGCTACCAAGGTGAAAATGGGTCTGGTTCAATTATCTTTAAATTTATTCTCCTTCATATATTTATATATGTGTGT